>JACDJE010000237.1:1277141-1332523 GCA_016647715.1 Pavo muticus | reverse complement strand
TTTTTTCCTCGCTCTTCCGTTTTTTTTTTTTCCCCGGGGCCTGTGCCCCCCTGTCACGGACTTGTATCCAGAGATAACCCGTGACACATTCTTTAATACAAACCATGCTTTCTACTTTTATCAGTTCCATCCAGCATTTGTTACAATATTCAGCTCATTTCCCTCTCAGTGCATTCACTGCTAAGGCTTTTTGGACAGGAAGAGTAGAGGGGGAAATATTTTAAATAGATGGAACATTAGTGTCTGGTACAGCTCTGAAAATTGTAGAACACTATTCCAAATAACTTCTCTTTTTGTCATAGCTTTCTGTTACAGAGTTAACTGCACTCTGCTCACTGGTGGAGTGCTCCCATCAGTTTGTTCTCTAAGTGAGACAGCACTGACAATGTTAATAAACCATTAAAACTGAGACTTTGGCATAACCTTCCAGCCTCATGTAAAATAAGCTATAACAAACCAGTGAAATAAAATCTTTCCTCCCAAAAGGAGACTGAAGTTGCAACCAAAAGAGGATCAGTATTACTCACCTTTCAAATTTTCCTTACATTAAAGACTTCATAGGAAATTTTCACTCTTAAACTTCAATAGAACATGTTGGTTTGTTGTAGAATAACATATACAAATATATGGGACCACACACATTCCTACACTTCTTTCTGTAGCAATCGTAATTAGTACCTTTTCTGACTGTTACCTATTAACTGCTCCCTAGTGATACAGGAAATTCTCTCTCTCTTGTATAAAGGAAGCCACAGGAGAATTAAATCTTCAGCAGTATTAATCCAGATACTTTGAAGCTGATATGAAATTCCCCAAGAAGCAAATGCCTATCTAGAAGTTCAATGTTTTTCTGAGCACAATGATGATTCTTTCAAAACTTTTCATTCAACAATTTTTAGTTCTCTTTTTTTTTCCCCCTCTGGTTTGAAACCTTAACTTCAGTAGAAAGCAAATTTTCAAATAAAAGTTCATTAAAAAACTATGCCAAACATTTCATTTTGAAAGCATCAAAACAAAATTTTCTGACCTTAACGTAACATCTTTTTCTTCCTGAAATAAAATTGTCAAATTTGTCAGGTTTCTGTAAAACATTTTGCTTAGATGCATTGGCATTTTCTAATCTCTCATAAAATGTTCTGTCAAAATATTCCCAACCAGCCCTGTAATAAGGCAGTTCAAATTTCTACCATTTGAAAGCAGGTCTTTTTTTTTTTTTTCAGATACAACCATTATAATAAGAAATATATACATGAAAAAACACAATTTTCTACGTAGACCTTTGCTTTTTTTACTATCTCCTATAGTTTTCTTCTGGATTAAAGATGATCAGGATGGAAATGTTCTTTTCATATTTGCAAGTAATCAGTTTAATTTACCCTGCAGAAATAGTAGGGAAAAAAAAGCAACAAAATTGTATTAGAAGAAGCATAGGGCCAGCCTTCTTGTAGAAGGTCTTTGGTTTTTTTGTTTGTTTGTTTTGTTTTTTTTTTTGTTTTTGTTTTTGTTTTTGTTTTAAATTTTATTTTCCACAAAATAGTACACGTTATAAAATTGTGTACTATAGGTAATAGGAATGTGCTGCAAAATAACTGTTTGTGGTACTGGTAGATATTATTGTTATGAACATGACAGTCTACAAACTCAGTCATGTTGGCATACTGAGAATTCTATGAAAAAAATTGCTGTTAAAATGTAATTTTATTCCTGAATAAAAAAACTTCTTTGACCTATTAGCATCCCACATTTGAATGTTTTGGTAGCTATAGGCTGATGTCATTCTCATGGAATCAACCCTTGAACAACTGCTTCACTGATACTACTCATGTCACGCCTTTTTGTGTCCAATCCTGAAACAGGTATGCTGAAGGCTCAGCTGGTTTTGATGTAAGAAGACTCCAGCAGAGACTGGCATTTTCTCTATAATCTGTAAAGATTTTATTTGTGCTTCATGTACTTTTAAACTGTGCAGTGAAACCGATGAGAAGACCACAAAGTCACGCAACTAAGAGAGAAAATTGCCAAAAGATGACAGAAGACAATAGAGAAATGAATAAACAGAACTGGCTAAGGAATTAAAATTCTCTTTCCATAAAAAACATCTTTTTTCTTCTTACCTTTTTTTTTTTTTTTTTCCCCTCTAAAGCTCTCTGTGTAATATTGGTTTTAGTGGCCAATTCAGGCTTCAGCTTAGGTTGGATTAAATAAAGGTACAGATTTATTGAAGAAGAGTAGGAAGGTTGGCATTTCCAAGGCAATGCACCAGAATGAGGAGCAGCTGCACAGCCCATCATCCTTAGTGCTGTGGCATCTTGCTCTGGGCAAATCCTGGAAGGGCCAGAGCATTTCTGCTGTTCAGACTTAGCCTCGGTGCATCACAAACCATTAAAACTCACCACCCAGCACTGATTTTGCTTCATGCAGACTGAACAAATAAAATTAATTAAAAGCATCATTTGGAAGGATGTTTATGCAGATCTTATCAATGGGAAATGATGCTAGCAAATGAATGTAGTAGGAATTAGCTAAATTAATTTGTTCAAAACTTACATGCAGCCCTACTCCTTTATCTGAAAGATTGAAAGAGTTTTATTTTGGGGTTCCAAATTCAATTTATAATCTACTATCGTGACTGTTTAGCTCTGGAAATAGTTTTATGAGATGCTGTTCCCTATTTTCAATATACATTGTCTTACATTATGGCTATTGAACATGATTTGCCTGAAATGCTGTTTTTCTGGATAGTGTCCAACTGATGCCCCTTTAGATAGCAGTCCAGTGAGAAAGATGTAATTGAGAGACCAGAACAAAAGTTCCACAACCTTGATTAAGACACATCTGAAAATGTTAGTGCAACTCAAAGTGGACAGACTGTAACTTATTTTTTACCTGCTTAACGGAGTGATTTGCTGCTCCCATACCTTTGTTCTAGTAAGTTCATTCCCAGTGAAGACCAGAGTTAAAGAAAAGAACTGTCTCAAAAAAGCATGGAGTGGAAATGTGCAGCACTGGTGAGGAAGGGGAAAAAGCAATGAATACTATGTCTGTATGCATCAAGGCCAGAGATTAGGTTGCTAGAGGGTGTAAGTTACTTACATGTTGTCTGTGCATGCTAAGACATAAACCATATTTTTGTTAGGAAGTTATCTGAATTCAAGTAAACATTCATCTTCCTATTAAAATATAGAATTTTCCCTGAGTAGTAGTGCTTTCTATGAATTTAAAAGTCTCAGGAAATACTAAATGGAATTTCAAGACTTGTAGTAAACTCATGTTAGATACACTTTTTGAACTAGGAGCATCTAACCTGAAGTAGATGGCAACATAACAATTCATCCCATCTGAGGATTTTATCTTCCCAAAGACAGCTAAATACAGTCATAACCAGTGATTCTTTTTTTGTTTCCCTCTTTCAGCTCATGCAATTATTTTAAAAACTCTGTGCTTTCAATATGGTATTGTTCCAAATCTGAAAGGAGTTTTCAAAATGACTATTTTTTTTCTTTAAGCAGAGTTGTGATATGCATTTAATTTCATAAACTTAGATGACAAGAGAACAATAGAGTAGCTTAAAATTACTTCAAGCATTTCCATCACTGAAAGTGTATGCTGAATAAAATATATAATTTTCAAATTTAATCTCTTGAACTCATATGTTTTATAATAATGAGTTTACTCATTGAAAATTAGATACTGTCTGTTTGAAAAAAAAGAAAAAAATACGCAGAACTTTATGAAATCATAAACTGGAAATTTCACCCACTTCTTGGTGAAACACATTCTTAGAAGTAAGTCGTTTAAATATCTGAGGAATATTGTGGAGTATACAATGAGTAGGATTACAGATGCACTCAACTAAGAAGTCTGAATAACATGGAGACTGGAATACCTGTTCCACTTGTATGCTCTCCTGTCTGGAAATCCACACTCACTTTTCTGTGACTTTAGGGGCAATGAGTCAGTGATGGTTGAAGTTTAATAAGAGGCTGCTTTTTCTAGGCTAGTGGATAGCGGCTTATTCTTTTATAGCCTTTTGCCCAGTATATTCACCTAAAGATATAATTTCTTTTTCTCCTTTTACAGGGGCTTTGCTATAAAATAAAATAAAGCAAACACTCTAGATTTTTTCCCCTTTAAAAGGAAGAGATTTTTTTCTCCCTTAATTCAAAGACTCTACAGAATTGTGTGTAATTATTTGCAATGTTACTTTGTAGCTGATTTGCCTCATTAATATCCACAACTAACTGATGTTCTGATGTTTAATAATTTTCTAATTCTATTGAATTATGTGTGAACCAGCTTACAAGTTCCTATTTATTTGGACTTCATTTGAGAGCTGCTAACTGGAAGTGCTAGAATGCATTGCACAGATACTGTATTAGACAAAAATACCTCAAAACAGAAGAAAAAACAAACCCAAGAGAAGCTAGCATTTGTTTGGACTTTGCTTTTAGCATGTAAACTTTGTGTTTCCACAAGATGAAGGCATTTTAAATTTCACTTTATGACAGCTGCAGCTGAAACACCTAGTAAAACAAATTACAGCTGGAGATACTTATTGTCTCTTGTCTGCTTTCTTCATTATCATGTAATCTGCTGGATTTTCCTTCCCACATATGGCAAATATCCTCAGTACTGTACTGTACTTTTGCCATTATACAGATATCTTAATTCTAAGAACTAGTTCTATCAGTCATGATAGGAAGCAGCATTACAGAATAATGAATACTCTCATTTCCTCTAATTTTTAATAAAATGTTTAAGCAGTTAAACTGTGCAATCCACTGGTGTTCATTAATGACAGTGCATATTTTAATGGTGTATTTATTATGCAGCCATGCAGACAGAGCAGAAAAGATGTTCTGAGGATATTTTTTTTAGTCTCCAGTTTCAAATGCTGTAGCCAAAATTTAAAAAGACCTTTACGCAGAGATGGTGTTCAGGGAATTTCCAGATGAGCTGTATTGTAAAATTGATGATACCTCTTTTGCTACTTGGAAATGTCTTCCGAAAACATGGATAAGTAGATACTTGGGCTTTCTGTTTGTAGAAAACAATATTGTTGGGAACCACTCCTCCCCTGTTCCCTGGTTGATGTCTTGGCTCAAGCAGCTCTGAGAAGTGGACTGGAACACAATCCCTGTTCCTCTGTCACTGATGTACTAAAGTGATTGACTTGGCCACACCTTTGACACCCTGGTGATCACCTCCTGTTGAATACATTGGTTAGTTACAACATCCTCTATACTTTGAGAACCGTAGACCAGATTTAATGTGGTCCTTGCACTGCTGTTATTTATAATGCTGGCTCTCTCAGCTAATGTGGCTCTACTATGTTCTTCTCCACACTTTGCATATCCTTGGTTAGTGTTGCAAAAAGAAATACAGGATTAGCCCTGAAAAACAATTTAGTCTCCACGGTGATTTAATCCTAGGCGTCTCTGAGGAAACTTTCCAAAGGTGCCCACAAGAGCTGTTAAATTATTCATTGTGAATAATATTTATTCCTAATACTTTTTGCTGGTTGAAAATGACTCCTGAGCCAGGCCCTGTTGTTTTTCAGGATTATCTGCCAAGTAGCCTAAGAGATAAAGTCTCAGGCCCTAGTTTAGTGACAAGTATTCCACTCAAGGATTTTTCCCCTCCTGATGAATACCTGTAGCATGTGATCTCACACATGCCGTCATTCAGGACAACTAATCAGATAGAAAGCCAAAGACACAAACACTTAAAAACAGGCAAAGAGGAAATGGTGAAAGCATGGAATGTACACCCATGCTGAAATTTTAAAACATCCTTATTTTTGTTGGCAAAGCTTTTATGTTTCAGGATCTCCAAATTCAGGCAAATGACATGCCACAAGTAACAAGTGAACTTGTTTCTGTTCTTGCAAATTGTCAGAACTCATCTGTATTTTTATTCATCCAGTGGGAGAGTACGCTATGTTAGTGATGTTTGCAACAAAGACATTTGCCTTAAGGAGAGCCTGATCCTTTTCCACTGACTACACTGGTTACGACTTTCAGAGTGGTAATGACTTTTCAGCCACTTCCAATCTGGCTAATAAAACTCAATCCAGTAATTCAGATGTGAAAAACTATCATGTCATTATTACAAAATTCTTGAGTTCCTACTCCCTCCTGGGACTACTCAAATGTAGGTGTATTTTTGGTACCACAAAATGATAAATTGCAGAATATTTCTAGAGTTTAAATATTTCTGAGGGAGCAATTCTTCACTCCCTGCTGTTTACAAGGAAAATTCTGTCTACAAATAATACATTACATTAGCTGTCTTCTTTATCATAAAGCTACGTTGAATACTTGCAACATTTATAAAAAGACACCAACTGATTGCAAGATGAGTGTTACCCTTGAGCAAATTATGAACACATTTATTTCAGTCTTATGCATTTGAAACTAATTTTCTGGTAATATCAAAAGTGTTCATAGAATTAATTTCCTGTCAGTTCAGCAGTATTCAAGTGAATATTTTATGATTTTGCATTAGCTGTATTTGTCTAGAGTTGTGACATGATCGAGTCATTCTCTGAGGGAAACACATTAATAATTAAACTCTGTCCAATGTAGAGTGCTAAAGATGACAGCATAATTGTACATTTCAGAGACCATTTCACAAGGCAGAGAATGAGAATTGCCCTGCCACCATTTAAATGTCAATTTAGAATTTCTTTCTAAAATTAAAAGAGCATTGCAGAAAACAAAAAGAGAGGATAGAAAGACTGATGTCAGATTTGGAACCTTGTCCCCTTTCTGCTTTCCCTTTCTTTTAAGAGGTGAGTCAAATGTAAATGGCTTTCCAAGAAGAAAAGAAGGGAGAAGGCAGATAAATAATCATGTCTAGATTTTTTCCCCTTTCTTGTGGTAATATTATATCATCATCAGTTGTAACACTAGAGCTGCTGTGACGATAAATGCAACATGCATAGAAAAGCTCTCAAGAAAATACTGCTTCTTAGCACTGAAAGCTTTGATTGGTTTCAGACCTCACGTTTGACTCTTTTTTGCCCTGACAACTTCAGCAGTATTTTAAGATTTTAATATACTTTCTAGTCAAATATCCCCAGATAGATCACATTATTATTTCTTATTTATATATTTTTTTCATCTTCTGAATGTAGAACATTATTAGACTTTAGCTAGGGTTTCTCCAAAATTTCTGAGGCATATATTTTGGAACCACTTAATCTTTCCCAATGAGAAGTACCTGTACTGTCTTGCATGGACAGCTGAGCCACAGCGATGGATTGTGTGCTGACCACCTAATGAACATATAACCTTACAAAATGCAGGGACTTATCAGTGCTTCCTTACAACTATTTTCCTTCCTCTCTTCCTCTGCCACCTGTGACTGACAGAGTGCCAAAGAATCCCCATTTTGACTAGAACCCAGGAGATGCTTCCCTGACTTACTGTATATTTTACCATATTATCCCTACAGAAATATGCCCAAATGAGTAAAAGTAGCCAGACAGACTCAGACAATTAGGAATAACTGCAGGAACAATCTCTTTAACACCCCTCTGCTTCAGGTCTCTGCAGTGCTGCCTCTGTCTCAAACTTCCACCACTCTTGCCCCACCCTTTAAGAGCTTATTTACTTTATTTGCATGTTCTTTTCAGTTGACCCTCTCCTGACAAACTCTTAATTTATTTTCATGTAAGAACATTTCACAAATCATATCCACTTTCTACCATCTGTATGTTCACTTGTTTGTGCTAAATCTTTTCCCTCACCCATGTTTTCCAACTCATCCATTTAGATTAAAAGCAGTTTAGGAAATGCATTTGCTTCTCTGCTTATGTACCTTCTCTAGCACACAATAGCTGCTATTTGGCCAATACCATATGAAACATGATTGATCATAATAATTCATTTCATTTCATTCAACCCACTTAGATCTCTACGGTATAATTCAGGAACTATTTAGGGCAAACAGAAGCATTTAATGGATACTAATACCATTCCTGTGTTTTAAAGGGCATGTTTCAATTTTTTTTTTTTTTTTTTTTTTTTTTGCATACAAATAAAAAAATAGGAGCATTTGATTTAAACAGCATTCTGATTTCAAAATTTGATACTATTTTATGAACCGGTTAATTGAAAAGAAAGCGAGCAGAAATTTCTATGTTGCTAAACATGATTGATACCCTTTATTATTGTTTATACATGCCTGTAGCTGGTATCTCATTAGAAATGCAGTTCTGAAGTACTAATAAATTTTTCATTGGCTAATGATGGAGTGCACAGCAAACTTAGAAATTTTGATATTATTGTAGAATATTTTAGGAATAGGATAAAAGAGCCTCTGAATGTGAAATTCACATGTAAAAAGCTAGTAATTTTGTGCCCATCCTTCAACTTGTACATGTATGTACAAAAAAAAGTATATATTCATTATTAAAGATAGTGAATGTGTGCAAGCACTTTAAGAGAGGGTATCAAGAGGATGGGGCCGGGCTGTAGTGCCTGGCAACAGGACAAGAGGCAATAGGCTTGAAATGAAACACAAGATGGTCCATCTACACGAGAAAAAAACTTCACTGTAAGCGTGACTGAGCACTGGAACAGGTTGCCCAGAGATGTGGAGATATCCAAAACACACCTGGATGCGATCCAGGATAATGTGCCCTAAGTGACCCTGCTTGAAGCAGGGGGATGGACTGGATGACCCCATGTAGTCCCTCAATCATTCTGTGATTCTCTGAATGCTGATGATGTATTCAGGTACACAGGAAAAAAAGAAAAAGACCATATAAGCAAGACAATGAAGACTACCTATAAAGCTGTGGCATATGGAAACATGATTGGGTTAGGCCAACATATAGTAATGTCAATAAACACATATTTTTGTGTTAGATAACTAAAATATTGCTGTTTCAAATAAGAATCCATGTCTGATTGTATAAGATAACAGTTAAATAACTCATAAGGTATGAAATAATCTATAACACATGGCTCATTTTTTCCTGACATCCCTTCATATTACCCACTCATTTCAGTACAGATGTCTATGCTACATAAATTCATGCAGCCATCAAAACACTTCTAAAATCTATGAAATTAGGTAAAGTTATAGGTGTTATTTCTAGAGAAGAATAATATTTCATATGAAAAAAAAATCATTTCTGTTTGCAGTGAACTTATTTAAGCTAAGATCCCCTTAGTCTAATGGAGTATTACTTGATCAGATAAGATAGCAAAATTCATCAGTGTGCAACAGACCTTTCGTTTTTCTGAGCACAGTTTCATCATGCTTCATAATAGCTTACGTTTGCCTAGTATTCAAATGTTGGAGCTTACAAAAATATTCAATTGCTTTTTTGTTTTCCTTTTCAAATATCTAATTTTATGTAACACATTAAAATAGAAAAGGTCTTTTGAACTATCATTCATTGGAAAGTGCGCAGATAGGATCACACTTCGGGATTCGCTCTGTTACGAAGCTGATAAATTATTCTATTTTAAATCCAAGTGCAGCTGATATTAAGGAATCTGATAGGCTTCATCAGATAGGCTTCATCAGATAGGATTCTTTTCCTTTGAAAGTATTTTAAACTGTTCCCCAAAACTCCTGAGGTAATTTTTCTAGCATTAATGCTCTAGAAGAGTATGATAACATGATCCTATTGGTATGTGACATGTGACACTTAAAATTCCACAATTTGTGAACATTCACACCTGGAAAACTCTTGTTGACTAGATCTCTTTGAACAAGCTGTGGCCCAAAGAGAAAATACTGAAAGCATGTGAACCGAGTTTAGTAAATATTTATAGATCATAAGTATTCATCAGTAACTAAAATGTTAATGCTAATGCTATAACAATTTCAAGCTTTAGGCATGCACCTCCTGGGATTAATGCATTATTAAGCCATTCTGAGCAGTAGAAAGGACAGTAGCTGGGTTCCTGGTCTCCAGTCAACTTCAATAATTTTGATTTTAACTGAAGGAAGGTCCATGGTAAACTCAAAAGAGGACTTTGTAAGACTCCACAGTATCTTTGTAGAAGCAAGTATTTGTGGGTTTTATTATCCATGAATTTTTTGATTAGAAATAAAACCTCTGTGCAAACAATGTAGTCCTCTGGGAAAATGGAAACTGGCCATGTTCTAGGTCAGCTCTGAATATAAAAAACACTCCTTTACTTAAAATAAGAAGAAAGAAATGCCATGTCAGAAAAATGCCAAACTCAAATGAATTCAACGATATGCTTTGTAGCACTTGCAATCTAGTACACAAATCGCTGAACCAGTAACATCAGCATGAATCTCAGCATGGGTTTATCTTTTTTCACTTAGTTTCTTTTCCAGTAACTGCTGTTTACTTCATCTGTTTTTAGGACCACAGTAATCCTGCATTCTAGAGGAGAATCTTTTACTTGATTCACATGAAAGAGTTTATTTGCTTGCTCCAGGATTCATAATTCAACTAAAAAAAGAAATACTACTTTACCTTTTGTGCAACTGAAACATTAATTAAATGTCATTTTGTGTAATGTCAACGTTGTAGATTTTTTTAGCTCTATTGATATTTTCTCCTTTTCTTTCTTTTTTTTTTTTTACCGTACTCTAGAATTTTGTATTGTAGGCTTTTTCATTTGCTGAATTCTGTGTACATTGTTGCTACTGTCTTTGACCATAAAATTTGTCCTTGTATGCATAGCTAGAACTTCATTAATGCGAAGGGGAAAACATCTACTATTATTAGTAACATCTAACACAGAGTGCAGATCTCTACGTAGCCGAAGGAGACATGGCATCCCTAGACATCAATTCAAGGCACTCAGTATCCTACTTTTCTCCACTCATTATGTAAGCGTCTTAAAGTTCAGCATCAACAAATTAATGTTCCATTCCATAAAATTAGCATTTTTTAACATAAGGATATTATTTAAATACCAGTTTATAGATAGTATTTTTGCATGGAAAAACTATGACGTTTTGGATAATAAAAGGATATAAATATCCTTTTTAATTAAATAATACTCTAAAATAGATTCATTTTTCTAAGTAAATCAGGAAGCCTTACAAAACCAACAAACAGCTCCTCCAAAATCCTGGCTATTTAGAAGAAATGAGCCCTGTAGGAATACATTCTGGATCTTTTGTTTCTGCTAATGACAATGATTATGATGAATAACTGTATTTGCTGTTTCTTTTTCTGCTGATTCCTCAGTTCTTGATAGACATATTGTTGCTACAGTTATTACTGCTGGTCCAACTGCATAATGTGAATAGAATCCATAGAGATACAAACAAGCTCTTCAGCAGCCAAGTGAAGAAACCTGTAATTTTACAAACAGAAAGCAAAATGCTAGCAATCACCAAATACTGCAGGAGGTGTATCATAGCAGGCCACTGTGAGAAAAACCCAAACAAGCAGCTTTGACTTGGAACAGGTTCTTTAAAAGAGCACTTGGAAGCACTTTAAAAGAAATGTGGGGGTTTTTTCCTTTCTTTTTTTCTTTCTTTCTTTCTTTTTTTTTTTTTTAAGTTAATTGAAGTAGCCATAAACATTTTAAAGAAACAAAAATAACATAAAAATCACAAACACACACACACACAAACAAAACAACCCAACCAAAAAAAAAAAAAAAAACCCAAACCAAAAAAACAAATCAAACCAAGCAAACAAACAAAGAAACATAATTCAGGCAGGATCTCTTCTTTAGTGGCACTACTGACTCAGATCTAATTGAGGTTAGTATCACAAATGGTCAGTATTAGAGCAAAACTGAGTCATGTCTCTCACTATTATCTTCCAGAAAGCAATTTCCAAATTTATCTTACAAGCCTTTTGTATATACTCCAACTTTTTTGCAATGTATTTTATGGCACTTAACATTATAGGGTGCTCTTTAGATCAGAGCTATCCTAAAGTACTCTGAGAACAAAGCAAATGTGAGATAGAAAAACCTAAGAAAAAAAGGCAGTAATAAGCAAATATTTTTTATCTAATTCCCATAGCTAAAAATCTATCTATCTATAAATGATCTTTCTGATCAACTGAAGGAACTAAATAGATAACAGGGGTTTAAACCAGGACATGTAGGATCTCATTTATAAGCAGCCTAATATCGTGAAGATCTAGCAAGATACTATGTGATAATAGTATTCTATTCATTACTTAATAGACTTGTCCTGCGGCACAAAAGTCCATCATTATTGCAATTGATAGTTGTGATAATTTAGGGAATAAATTATAGTGAATTAATGACACAGAGTTAGACTGAGAATATTACAGCATGCCTGCATGTATGTCCAACTTATGGACAAAGTTCTTAGTGAAAATCAGATTAAAGCACAGATCTCCTACTAAATCTTAATAGGCTGGAATAGTTTTGGACAAAAAGAATCCTGTTTGGGCAAGCTGATTTTCTCATTGCTGTCTGCAGAATGTTGATGTCTTTCCACATGTCAGTTACTAGGGACAGAAAAAAAAACAAAACACTGGAAGTTTTGGTAAAGAAACACATAAACTTTGAGAATTTGAAGACAATTTTGCTTTCACAGCAGTAGAGAAGGAGGTGTTTGACTGTTGAACCAGGGTCAGAAATTAAAAAAAATCAAGGTTCAAAATACAGGTTAAGATTCACAAGAAGGTCCACGAGGTCTTACATCCAAAGAATATCCCTTAGTGATCAGAAGATTGAGATGAGGCTTATTTTTGTTCTCTTTTTTTGATATTTGAGATACATAACAAAAACCTACGATTTTGTCAGAAACTCTATACAGAGACCAATTGAATGTGAAAGTTTAATTGGCAAAACCAAAGAGAGATGAGCATAGGGTGTTTGGAGACACCAGTATGACACACCAGGATAAATTTTTTTGTCACTCTGAAGAGAGCCAGAGGATTCAGCCTGTTGCCACATTCTGGCAAGTATCTGGTGTGTAAAGCTTAACAGAACTCATAAGATTAACAGGCAAAATTGAAGATATTTTTAAAATTTCTATGGAGTCCTTGTAATTTCAGCATTTAAATACTGAAGAATAGCACTTAGTATAAAACATTACTTCAATTAGTATTTTAGGAAAGCAACAACATCTTTGAGTAGTAAAGTAAACAGAAATGAAAACAAGGGTGTGCTTTTTCAGTATAGTTTAGACACAATTTGTTACCTGGCTTCATACTTTAAAAAAAAAATTAAAATGACATGTATCATCTCCCTTGAAAACAGGTTCTCATCATTAACTGTACTGATTTTTTCTTCACCACCCGCAGTCAGTGGCAATGTTCTCTGTGAAATTAATTTTGAGACTAAACATCATTTGCAGCCAGAATATAGCATGACTAAAATCTCTACTTTGTAGAGTGCTGTTTATTTCAGTGTATTTTGCTTTATTGTCTTCAAACTCTACATTTAGTGCAGGACAAGCACCTGAGAGATGTAAACTTCTCCTATTCAAATAATTTGTTTGTACATGCAGAATGAAAATTAACACCACCAAATGCATGAAAAAATATCTTAGTGTGAGAAACACACTGCCTGGTCCCATGCCCTGACCTAGCATGCTCCAATTCTCCGTAAAGGAACTGTTTGTACTGGAGCCCTCCCATGGGCTGGCACATAAATCTTAAAAATATCTTTGAAGCCCATCTGCTGTAGTGCTTCATTTTTAATGAAAATGGAAGGTGCCAACCACAAGTAGTTTTGATACTCCAAGTCTCTCCCATAATGCCAGTCTGTTACATCTCTGAGGAGTCAATTTAAGCAGGCAAATATTTCTAGGAGTTATCTGTAAGCTTATGATTAAATATTCTTGGAAGTGAAGTAAAAAAACTTAAAGACAAGACCCAATAATAGGCCATTTTAAAAATTAAGCTGTCAACGTAAGATTGTTAGCTGAGATATTTTCTCACGAGTAAGGTCTATTTGGTTTTCCACACAATTTGGACAACATCTTCCTTTAGAGATAAACAACCTCTCAAAGACCAGTTGTCATTAATTTTCTTCTCTTTTCAGATATAACATGTATTTATTCCCTAAACAAGCCCTACGCAAGACGGACATAGCAAACAAGGTGTTAATGTCCAAGAGATTTATTTTCTTGTGGGTTTTCGTGTGGTTTTATACCTTCAGACAATGTAGTGAAGTCAGCAAAAAAATAGATAGTTATTAATACTTCTAATTTTTTACCAGACTTGCTTGTCAGTGATTGTTAGTGTTTACTATGTATTTTAGTAACAGTCCTTAAAAAACACTGTAAAGTTTTTCAATAAGTGCTTTACCTAGTCACGTGAAAAGTAAAATAAAAATATCCAGATGCTTTACAGATTGGTCACCATAATGTGGCCATTATATTAATTGTGACTAAAGTAATGTTAAAAAAATAAATTCTAGAAAATATTTGGAATAGCATTTCAGAATTTTGGATTTTATGCTCCCCAAATCGAAGAGCATAAGAATTAGAGTTTCTGTAACCACTTGCCTCAGAGAAGCAAGGAAATAATGCAGAGGTTATATCTCAAATATTTAAATGAAATTTTAAAATCCCAGAAGTAAAGTAAATCCAGGTATTATTGACACATTAGTTGGGTCACTGAACTTATTCAGTGGAAATAGAGGCACTAAAGAGCTCTGGAACTGGGATTTTTTTTTTTCAATACTGCTACAGGAGCGTTACATATTTATTACATCATCTGGAGTATGATTATTCTATAATCATTTGTATTCCTCCTATAAATCTGAGAAAAGCTCTCTATACAAATGATTAGGGGATTAACTTTCCTTGTGAGTAGGTTCACATTATGCATGGTCAAAGTCATATCACAGACACACATGGAAAAAAACATTTCAAGGGTTATAATTACATTCACATGTTGGCTAATTGGGCCCTCAGGGGCCTAGTTCCTAATTATAAGAGGGTAGGCAGGAAAATACCAGCAAAAAAAAAGTATGTATAGAATGAGTATGAGATTAAATGGGTTCTGTTCACTGTATAAAAGCCATTAAACTTGATAGAAAGGAATGCAGTTACTTGCCAAGTATCTCTAAGCCATAAGGGTTTTTTTGATATTGTTATCAGAAAGAGATGGGAGGAGGTTGTTTTGTTTTCACAGAAGTCTGCAAACATCTACTGTAGCCTCAAGTAAAATTTCTTCGTAATTGTAACTATATCGAGTAATGATTGAGTTAGATGAGAGGGAAGGGGAGGGCAGGTGTGGAAAAAAACTTTTTACAACAACTTTGATATCCAAAGGAGGTGAGAGCAATTTAAAGGAAAAGAGGAAGAGGAAAGTTTCATATTCATATGTACATCACTGGGATCTATTAAACAGAAATGAAATGCTCTAAAAATTAAAGATATTCTTTAATTAAAATTGCATAGGCTTTAATGATTCTGTTTATTAATTTACCTAAGGGCAGTGTTTTTATCTCCCATAACTAAAAACTATAGTTTATTACCTTGATTATACACAAGTAAAACATACAGGCTTTACTTTTTGTTACAGGTCTCTTGGGAGAAAACCGTACAGGAGTAAATTATAGAACTTTTACAAGGTTGTAATTCATTTTATTTCACAAATGGTATCCTTCTGACGTATCTATAAAAGTCTCACTGTTTATAGTGCATGTGTATGTAATATTACATTACACCTTATAACGGAGAAACTGGCAGGAATCCTGAAGCTGAATAAGAACAAGAATGTCTTTATCTCTTAAAAATGTCATTTTAATTTTCCGCTCTAGACAGTGCCATATAAGTAGTGACATAAGTTCCTGGTGGCTGTTAGACCACAGCCTTGTAACATTTTGAATTTAGTGCCTAATCAAATTGCTTTGCTTTCAGTACTCTTATCTTGATTTATATGAATGGGGATATGGTACCTTTATAAGAATACCCAAATGAATAAAGTATTTTGCAGCATTCTAAATGCAAATCCTGTTTTCTTATTTATGCTGTGGCCAGGGTAACAACACCATTAAAAAGAATTTAAAATGAAATGCAGAAAAATTGAAATGACAATTTTAACATTCTAATGTCTTAAACAACCAACCTGATGTTTCACACACTGTGACAGCACAAAAATGCTGCAAACAAAATCAGGCTTTATGTGCCAAATCTCATCTTTGTGGAGCTGAAATTAAATGCTTACCTGAAAAAAATAAAAATAAAAAAAAATTTTGTCTAGTTTAGAATGTGTCTGTAACTTCCAGAACAGAAATCATATAATGCTGTATTTCAAAGCAGCTATAAGACTTCTTTATAAAGTTGAGTCTCACTTTCATGGTGCCTTTCAGTCAAATTGAAATTGTACATTTAAGTGTCTAGATCTGTCACTCATTATACTTTTGATTTCACCACGCGTTACTGAACATGTTTTTGGCTGGCCACAGGTATGTCTTCAAGGAACAGGAGGAAGAAAAGGTATTGATGTAGGAGTTAAATAGATCAAAATCTGATGACAAAGTTGTTCAGAGACTTTCTGAATATAGTTTTATAGGTTTTTTTTTTTTTTAGAAGATTCAGTAGAATGCTATATAGAAGAATTATAAATATTGACTAAGAAAGCACATCAAGACATAATCAAAACAGAATCAAATGTACATCTTCACAATGAATCAATATATGATTCCTAATTTTCAGATATGGTACCTTAAGCACAAAGTTCTGGTTGCATAAATTCAGTTATATGTATAACTGTCCTGCCAGAAAAAAAAATAATTAAAAAAAATAGCTGAAGACATCTTTTGAAATTTCCAAGGTAACATAAAGAAGGCAAACAACTAGTCAATGGTCAAACATTGAGGAAGCTTAAATATGCTGCAATAAAAAGCTATCTATGGAGAAAATAATTCACAATACAGGACCAAAAAAGAAAAAAAAAAAAGAATTCTGTGTGAAATAAGAAAGACAAGAAAACAGATCAAAAAAGTTCCATTCAAGTTTGGTGATTGCTTGATAAGTGGTTCAGAACTGCTATTCCAATATCATACATACGATGGATGACATGGAAACTCATACTGAGTAAAACATTACAGTATTAAAATTCTGACATCTAGATACACTATTTTATTGCAGGCTATTTTGCAAATCAAGAATTACCACTAGGTAGCAGGGTATCAACCAAGGTTTCAGGGTTTTGCTTGTTTGTTTGTTTTGTTTTTTGTTGTTCTCCACAGGGCCCTGGAGATCAAAATTCATTTACTGAAGACCAATTAACTATCAGAATTTTTGAATCTAGCAGAAAACAGACACTCAGAGAGAAGTGTCCTGTTGAATTTCACCATTTCCAGATAGCCAAGGACAAATATAATCTTTCAGATCAGGTATTCAGATTAATGTATTTTTCAGTTTCCTACCTGTACAACAGACGTAAAAGTATTTTCCTCCTAGTTATCCTATCATTTTTTTTCCACATTCTAAGATTTCCACATATGTTTCTTACTTCATGGCTGTACAGATTCTAATGCTTATAGTGCAAACAGAATTAATTATGGATTTTCTGATTGCTGTTTGGCTGATTGCAAGGGGTTATCGTGTTTATGCAGAACCACCTACATTACTATCTGAAAGTATAAGGCACTTGTGCAGTCAAGCACTTTACTTTCAATGCATTCTTTTCCCCTGATGGCTAGAAGAATCTATGGGGAATTTATTCTGACAGTACAGTATAGATAACTGTGACATGGTTAAACATAGGTCACTCTGAAAGTAATGCCTCCTATTTATTTCCATGGAAACTGCAACAGATACCAACAGCACAATAATGCCATTTCATAGATAAATTTTCAGATACAAAACACTATTTTTCAACGCAGTCACCACCATTATCTATGCATTTTCACCAATGTCAATGGGAGCCTTTTTTGCCCGCATGGAGGAATTCAATGATACCAATCCAGATTAACCTTGAAGAGCAGAAGTATTTGTTAATCAGCTAAAGCAGATGTGATATTTTAACTATTACAAAAGAAAATTAGAAACTGCCTTGGGATTTTTTGTGATACAGACATCAGATACAAACTTCTAGTAGTGCTTGCCAGATTTTCTTGATGTTCATCACTTTTTAAAGACTGTTTCAGCTTTAATCTAAAAGCAATGTATGCATCTCCCTCTTACCATTTCTTCTCAGGGACCAGAGACTCATGAAGATATTACAGAATTTGTTCCACTACACAGAGTCTGTCATCTACTGCAGGCCTTGAAGAAAGTGCAAATTCACAATCCTAAATTAATACTTACATATCAAGAGGCAAATTTATATCCTTTACTGTGAAATAACTTATTTCTTCCATTAAAAGACTTTCACTAGATGTGCTGATGTAACCTGAATGCAGTCTGAATGTCATCACTGAATATGCAGTTCTATGAAACAAAACCACCTCAGCAAATGCTCAGTAAATAACAGGCCTGAAATACCACAAACCTGAATTATATTCATAAGCAATTTCCATTCTATTTGCTTAGTACCTTGGTACAATACATCGAACAGCTCAGTAGTAGGAAGCTTTAGGATATGAAAGTTTTGTCCTTCTGTCTTTGGGTTGTGAGATAATTATTCTGTTCTTATAATCCGAGTGATTAAAAACAGATGTATCAGTTCAGATCTAAGTCTATGGTTAATTTTAAATGTTTCTTGATGTCAGGTTGTTTTTCAATTTTTTGTTCTGTTTGTAGAGGACAAGCTATTGTTCTGGTGTAGCCTATACCATGGGATCAGTTTATACAATCCTGATAGATCAGCTAAGATTTATATATTCATGCAAGAGAGATTAACAGCAATATATTTAACAGAATTACATCTGCTAGATGTCACTTGGTGTCCAACCCCTTTAAAACATAAGAACGCAGTACAACTATGAGAAGCATAACGGAACATTGGAGTTTCAGAAAGATGGACTTATTTCTAGCTAAATTATTTTCTGATTTTCCATGGAAATATTTGTGAAATCCAAGCTTTCATAACAGTGATTTTGTTTTATTTTTTAAGAAAAGAGGGACAAAAATGTCTTTAAGGAGACTTTAACTGATACTATAGGATTTTTCTTTTTAAAGAATATTTTAATCTGATTCTAAATTACTAATCCTGAGACTAAAACTATCAAGCAATGCTCTAAGTATTCATTTTCAGCAGCAAATATGCTGTAGACTTTTCCATTAAAGAAAAAGCTTTAAAATTCCCTAAAATATTCATACACAATACAACGCAACAAAATACAGCCACTTACATAATACTTCCCTCCATCCAAATTGTCTCAAATAAGATTTATTTAAAAAAAAATCTCAAATCTCATAACTCACAGCTGACCTGAACCCTTTTATTACTCCACTCCCAATTAGTCTTAATGAGTACTTCATAAAACTAGTCTCAGGTAAGCTTTGCTCTCTTAGTTTCAAAGGCATGGTGAGGTTGTTCAGGGATTTGCTTTTTCAGCCTTAATACTACTTTTTTAATAGAAAAAGATGTTTCAATGTCCTGCTTACTTGTAAGTTTGTGTGTTCTATTTTTTTTCCTCCCAAGATAATAGAGCACAATATATTACTAATAACTGCAGCTTAAATTCTAGTTGAACATTATGTACAATGTGTTAACAGTATTCAGTAACTGTCACCTGTAATTCAAGGTTTCTAATCTTATTTTACTGTAGGTAAAAATTGAAATGGAATGTTGCTTTCATATTGGTGTTATTCAATAACTATTAGGAATTTTTTCCTCTGTAGATTTTTTTTCATACTGCGTACACATGTTAATTAAGGTATTCTTTACACATGCTTCAAGAAGAAATAAGGTGTTTTTTTTCATATTAGTCTAAAAAATAAATCTAGCTGAACACTGATTTTCAGTCTATAAGCATTTCTAGAAGATGTATGGGTTGTATTTTGCTGGTGAAAGGAGGGTAAAATATCTAAGTATCCCAGGTTGGTGCAGATCAGGTTTATCCATTGAGCACCAGAAAGATATCTGAAATATGCGGGTTTTTTTCCCTTCTTGCACAAGGGGAAAAATCAGGTCATGGAGAGCACATATCTCACGCATTCTTCTGTAAGTACTATAAAGTACTGTAAGTACTGTAAAACTGTAAGTACTTAGAAGCCTGTTGATCATTAATAGTATGAGTTTCTGCAGTACTCACATTGTAGTCCAAGTTTTACCCATCCAAGTACTGTAGTAGCTGTTCCCACAAATGGTCTGTGTTTAGGCTTTCCCTTTCCTGGAGTCTGTACGATACCTGCCCTTGAAGAAGTTGTATGTGGTCTCCTGGGATAACGGGGGCAGGGGAGGAAAGTGGATACACTGAGGATATTGTTCTCAAGTCACAGCATGCAAAGATCTTTTTGCTTCTAAAACAAGGCTCTGCTGACCTGACAATTTTAATCTAACTTTAAAAGCAATAAAATTGGTCCCAGAATGCAAAGGATTCAGGCTGCTTTAAATTTGGCCTTAGTACATATTAGTACAGATGATCCTATCAGTTTATTAAAATGCAAAAGTCAGATATAGAAGGACAGAAGTAATTC
This sequence comes from Pavo muticus, assembly GCA_016647715.1. Lineage (NCBI taxonomy): Eukaryota > Metazoa > Chordata > Aves > Galliformes > Phasianidae > Pavo > Pavo muticus. The sequence continues at coordinate 1,312,036 of JACDJE010000237.1, read as the reverse complement.
CGTTCCTCTTAGGAGAAATATTCAAAGTGTGAAGGTAGCAAGATACAGAGGAAGTCTCTTCTGCCCTTAGGGAGCTTTGCACAGTGACCCTTCCTGCCCAAAGAGATCTGACAACATGAAGTCCCAATTTCCACCCTTATCAGGAACAGCGGGGAAGCAAACCAATATCTTAAGGGACTGCTGGCTTGTGCTTGCTACCCCCCAGTGTGCTCAGTGACTGCAGCCGCCAAGGCAAAGCTGGTGTAATTAACATACTTCCCCTCTGAGGTGTGATGCTGAAACAGGAACAATGAAGCAAGAGGTATGGTATGATTAATGAAAAAAAACAAGCTCCAGAATTAGTTCATGTGGGCCTTCATATGGCTGCATTATTAAATCCACATGTTTGTGTAAATTACACATTTTAAATGCATAGTATTCTTTCGGTTCTTATGGTTTGTTATTCATATCATATTTAACACCAATTCCAGTGGATTTTGTGTGTGTGTTTTGCTTACTTCTCATGCAGGTGTCATTACTTTTTAACTAGTAGGAAACCAGCCATCTGACATTTCAATTTAAATCAGGCCTGCCATTCATTTTTAATAACATTTATGAATCTCTGAGGTAGAAGAAATCTATACACATTTTTAGGAAAACATAATCAGTGTGAATTAGGAAATCCTTAGTGATGCTTTGTGCTTCTTTCAGAAAAGAAGCAGTAATACTTAGCTTGGTGGGTTTTTTTTGTTTGTTTACCTAAATGTACATGAATATTAGAAATATAGGAGAGCTCCTACAGAAGTAACATCTTCCTAAAACCCTTAGGCCTTCAAAATGACTTGTGACGTGTGATCTTGACATTTCTCCATTTTGCTATATCTGTCTGTCCATCTCTGAATTCAACTTGAAAAATGAGTGTATAAGTGATATAAAATTATTCAGTTCCTTATTCTTTCTGAAGAGACTCAGAAACAGCTTAATTGGAATTCATTATATATAGGTGATAAGTTTAAATAAGTGAGTGAAAATTTTGAAGTCTTATGCATTTCCTCTCTTGCTTAGCTCTTTACTCTGATGGCCTAAACAAAAATCAGAGTATTATAGGATCTGTATAATTAAAACTTAATGAGATTTTCTGTTACTTTCCAAAGAGAATAATAATCTTATTTTCTTGCAATATAATGATTTTAATATTTTAAATATTTAAATTAATTTTTAAGTTCTTTTCAAATTTATTATAGCTCTAACACCTTTATTTCACTTCCCAAAATTAATTTGTCAGTTTTCTTGAAAAGAATCTGTACATCCAGTGAGGATCTGAGGTGGTGAAATTCATATCAGTCCCTTAAAATGACTACATATGCTAATAGTCACTACTAAGAAGTATCTATTTGCTAAGCTACCATCAACTATTAATGCAAGTCCTTCATGAAACCTTGTTCAGTACCACAGGAAAGTGGGTAAATATCAATTAAAAGTGCGTTAGTGTTAACAGATGTATCAAATTCTGCCAAAGTAACTACATGATCCTTTCAGTGAGGCCTTGATCCTATTTGACGTAATCGTTGGCTTACAAAGAATTTCTACATGCTTGTGTTTTAACCTGTGTGTGATTGTCCTTCCTCTTTCACTCTATCACTAAATGCAACATCTTCATAGGCAGGAAAAGTTTGACTATTTCTAAAATTCTTAGATTGTCTATTCCCTCATGTCAAGAATTCAGAAATGCTTTTATCAGCCAAGGACAAAGTCAGTTCCTCAAATAGTGTGTTAGAAATGTCTTTCATTCCTTGTATTGCCTTCACTTCTGTAATATTTTCATTTGTCTATTTGGGGCCTTTGAAGCTAAAATCGTTATTTTTTTAAATATATTTTTCTCACTGAAATCACGAGTGGGACATTTAGGTACTGTAATCACTGTTAACCTAATGCTGTGGTAAGTTGACTGCAGTCAAACTATAACTGAAATGGAAATCTTAGCAACAAAGAAAATGATCAAATACACCTTATGGAGTTTAGTTACAATCAATATTTCTGATATACATACTAATAACTAAATATTAAGATGCTGTGCATAATTTCTTCAAAATTTTGTACCAGGACTAACTTTAATAAGAAATTCAAAACTTAGGAGCTATTTGCCTCCTGTTTTTTTTTTTTTATAGCCCTGAAATCCTTGGCTGTTCCAGAAAAGCACACATTTCAGCCAGTTTGCTCCAATCACATACAATGGTTTTCCTAGGTATTTGTTTACAGGTTACAAGAGAATTACTTGAAGCATATGTCAGGTGTGTATAATATTTTAAATTATTTTTGAAAGCACTGAAAGAAACACCTCAGAAACTCAAATCAAATTTGATCAGTGCAATCATTGTGTGGGGTGGGTGCACATTGTCTCCATATCCTTATCTTTAATTCTATTAATGATCTGCAAGTAAGCACTTCTGAACTTCCAAAAATGATAGGAAATCTCAGAATTTTCTCTAAGTTGGTATTTTTGTTAAGGTTCCATTTAAATTCAGTAGATTTCTCTAGGAACACTGGGTAAACAAATATAGGTTAGAAAACTTACCCTGAGATCTTACAATTTCATTGGATGAGACATATATAGAGGTGAGAAAGTGTAAACATCTTTATTCCTCCTTTTTACATGGAAAACAGGCAAAGGCAAACTACTGTAAAATACTGACCTACTCTGATAACTACAATGTTTTGAATGGAAAGAAAGAAAAATGAATAATACATCAACAATCTTTTGGTATTATATACAAAAGAGAATCTGTTTTCTTTCATATGTAATTTACAAAATTGTATGGACTACTTTTGTGAACAAAGCATTTTTAAAAATAATTTTGGATAAAACCTACTTATTGAAGAGCCAGACAGTTTCACAAAGAATGCATTTGTTCTCAGGATGTGCAAAGAGGAAGGAACAGATCAGATTAATGCTTGGTATAGACGAGGTAAAACTAGATCCTGTGACACTGTTTTTTTCCCCTATTAACAGTAGTATGCTTACTTTTTTTAAAATATTGAGTACAGAATAACAAAATAGTGTTAAATACTATAAATATTTTTGGGAGTCTTCAGCAGTGTTGTTTGTCATGCTTTAGAGTCAAGTTGCAGTAGATTTTTTTAAGCTATTGATTGCCTCTGTGTTTTTTTGTTGTTTTTTTTTTTTTCCTTCACAAATGTATGGCAACAAAGTGCACTGCAAAGAATGTACTGGAGTAAGAGTTATAAACTCTGAGCCTGGGGGCCATGTTTGCCAGAAAACAGTTGCTGCATTGAGTTACTTTATGCTTCAGCAAGATTTTCTGCACCAAGGGCCTATCGTTCTCCTCTAGTCTTTAAAATTTCAAAAGAGGAGCAGAGACAGTGGACAATAAATCTAGACTAAAAGATGTATTTAAACAAAGCTTTTACATCTCTAGTGTGCTGCATTTGCCAGCTTCACCCTGTTGGTGGAAATGTAGCAGAGGCCACAAAAGCAATTTCTCAATAGCTGCAGTAATAATCTGTAGTTATAACTCTGATCTAGCTGTTCAGTTAGAGCCATTGCAGTTGAACTGAAAAGCTCTAGGAGATATATGAAACCATCTCTCAGTAAGTATATCCTTTTTACAGAAGAAATATGTGTGTAGATATATGTGATACCTCACCTGATATTAACAGAAAAATCTACATATGGAGACTTGGTCTTCTGAGAAAAATTACATAACCTCCTCCTCTCGAAGAATCAAGAAATAGAGGAAACTAATCATAAAAATGTTGTTTAATAGCTTTTCAAAGAAACTCATTTTATTTTTCTCTGAAAATAAATCTTATGTCACAGTCATATTAAGCAATACTATTTTTCAAAGTTGCCTATTTATGCAAAAATCTCTTTTTTTTTTTTATAAACACTTAACTTGATGAGGAGTGGTTTAATGCGAGGAAAAAGGCTATTTTAGAGTATGTAAATTTTGAAAAATACTAGGTTAATTTTTTGTAAAAAATGACTAATAATATTTGTGCAAACAAACAGAAGCTGAAATTTATCTTCATAAGCCTGTTAATGAGGTAGCTGTTAGGTAGACTGTGTGGGTCAACAGAAACTGTGGGCTTGTGCTATTGCTATGCAGCTGGCTCCTTGATCCTCTAGCACAGAATCACAGGGATTGGAAGGGACCTCTGGAGATCCTAGTACAGCCCCATTGCTAAAGCACGTTCCCTAGAGTAGGCTGCAGAGGAAAGAATCTAGGTTGGTTTTTAATATCTCCAGAGGAAACTCTGCAACATCTTATAATACTTATAAGCATTGATAAGATCCCCTCTTAGTCTCCTGCATGCTGAACAGCCGCAGGTCTCTCAGCCTTTCCTCATATGGGAGGTGCTCCAGACCCCTGGCCTCTAACCAATTGTTCCTTGTCATTCATGAAGGGAGAAGCCCAGAACTGGACACAGTACTCCAGATGTGGCCTCACCAGGGCAGAGTAGAGGAGAATCACCTCCCTCAACCTGCTGGCCGTTCTCTTTTTAATGCACACCAGAACACCACTGGCATTCTTAGCCACAAGGGCACACTGCTAGCTGACAGACAACCTGTTGGCCACCAGAACACCTAGGTCCTTTTCTGCAGAGCTTTTTTTCCACCAGGTCAGCCTCTAAACTGAACTGAGGCCTGTGTTTTTGCCTCCCCAGCTGAAGGACTCTATACTTGCCCTTACTGAACCTCATCAGGCTTCCTTCTGCCCAACTGTCCAGTTCTTATCAAATGGCAGCAAGACCTTGTGTGTCAGCCACTCCTTCCAACTATGTACCATCAGCAAACTTGCTGAGGGAGAACTCTATGTTTTCAGCCAGGTCATTGACGAAGATGTTGAACAAGACTGGATCCAGCACCCATCCCTGGAGACATCATCAACTACAGGCTTCCGAGTGGACTCTGTGTCACTGATCCCTCTGAGCTCTGTCAGTCAGCCAATTCCCAATCCACCTTACTGTTCACTCACCTATCCCACACTTCCTGCAGTTTTTAAACAGATGTGAAGATACGTTTAAATGGCCGGTAGGAAAATATTAAGAGTACAAGCATAATCTGATCAAATAGTATACACTAGCAGTGTATGGAACAAATAGCATCTAGTATTTTAAAGTCCCACTGTGCAGCTTTTCATTGTGTTTCTGGGAGTATTTTTCAGAGATCTGTACTGGCCAATAATTCAGGTTTCAGTGTCTGGCAAGAGCCAGGCTGGGCTTTTAGACTAAGGGAAAAAAATCCAAAGAAAGTTGGAGCTACAAAATGTTACCTTGTCTGTCTTAAACAGACAAAAAGCCTAATGTCTAAGCTGATCCAAAGCATTCAGGGAAAGTGTATGTTCTTCTTATCGAGCCTGTATTAAGTTAAGAGGCAGAACCACCGTGTTGTCAACAGGAACATATCTATGTATATAAGAGCTCTGTGTTTACTAACAAAATTGACAGCCTATTGCAGTGAACTTCATGTGATATCAGTGCATTTGTCTGCTGTAGTTTCTCAGTGACATTTCCTGGCTCACCAATCACCTGCTTGGATATGTGACTCAATTACAAACCCGTATAAATAAAAAACAAGTAAATGTGTCAACTTAATAACCAATTGAAATAAAAAAAGGTTGAGCTTTGTGAATTTTTAATCCAAAATACAAAGTACAACACATTACAGTGATAAATACTGATTAAACATGAAAATTGCCTTCCCCATAACCTGCATGGGCCACTCCAAAAGTAATGTTTCCTCTTTTATTCTGTTGGCCGACGATATCAGAATTGGATGTTGGTGGTGTGGCTGTAGAGGTTGAACCTTTCTGCCAATATTCCATTACATTTTGTTCCTCTGCAACTGATGGCAGCAGAGGGACAGCCTGACAACATGGGGCCTGACATGGAAGTGCAGATGAAGCAAAGGTGTGTCACTGAATTCTTCCTTGTGGAAAAAATAGCACCCACCGACATTCATTGATGCTCGCTGAAGGTTTATGAAGACTAAAAGTGAATGTGAACACAGTGAGGAGGTGGGTTGTGAAACACTGTGAAATGATGGGTCACCTCCACTGACACAATTTTTACAAGTGTGGCATGCAGGCCCTTGTTCATTGCTGGCAAAAATGCTTAAATAATGGTGGTGACTGTGTTGAAAAAGTGTTTTGTAGCTGAAAATTCACTCTATCAAACAATATTCTTGAGCTTTTTGTAGTTTTTATCTATTGTAATTTTCATGGAAATAAATAGGAGGCATTATTGCAAAATATCTTTAAAACAAATCTAAATTGAATAACTTACAGTATTTAAAACAAAAAGCAATAGAGTATCCAACTGCTCTCAGAAAAAGTTAATTCTATTGTTCCTGGCCATCGGGAATGCCTTCTGGGCTTCTGAAGCAAAAGAACAGCTTTCCTTGGAAGGATAGGGTGCTCCCAGCAAACATCTTGTGGGAAGAATTGGTTTGAAGAAACCTGTTTTGGGACTTTCAGTCTCTGTTTGCTTAGCATTAGTCACAGACTCCTCTGAGAGCTGACAAATGCAACTCCTTTCTATCACCCCAATAACACTTTATATTTACAAAAGTAGTACTAGAACTACAAAATTAAGTCATTTAAACATTTTTCCCCAGGATTTAAAGGGTTAAATGGCTCCAGCTGATTCCAACTAAGCACACAAGGTATTTTTTTGACTCTGATTGTTACACATGTTCTATATATACTTAACTGTGCTTTGGAATTTTATAGTTTCTTTGTATGGGAAGAACTAATTCACTTTGGCTCCAAGCTATCAAGGACTGAATAGCACAAGAGAAAAATACTTGAAATCTCCTAATCCCTAAGAGGAGTTATGGTAGAAAGTATTGGATCAACTTCATTTCTAAGGGGTCGATACCACTTAAAGCAAGGACAAGTGGTACAATCTAATGAATGTTTGAAACCCCTTATGTAATTAATGGTTTCAAGTTCTACCTTCTGTGTTTTTTCTTGTTAGATTTATTAACTTTTCAAAAAAAATCTTTCCCTGTTTCACATTTAAATGATATTTTAATCAACATTTTCCTAACTATAATTTGTATTTGAATATTTTTTGAATTTGAACACATATTTGAATATATACTTGAATATATACTTGAATGAGTACCCCATCTGTATTTTATAAACAGAAATCTGACCTTCCATTGCAACTGGAAAGTACATTGAAGAACCCTTCTGAATCCAGGCTAAAAAAAATAGAAGTAAATAAGGCTGGAAGGGACCTTGAGAGGTCACCTCCTCCATTCCCTCTGCCCCAAGGCAGAATCAGCTATACCTAAACCATTCTTGACAGATGTTTGTCTAACCTGTTTTTTAAAACCGTCTGTGACAGAAATCTCACATACTCCCCAAGCAATCCATCCTAATTCTTAACTCTACTTCTAGTTTGAAACGTCTTGTTTTTGTCCTGTCTTTGGCTTTTTCTGTAGTATCTAATTTAAATCTTCATTGTTATAAGTTAAGCTTGTTATTTTTTTTGTCCTGTCCACCACGGTTATAGAGGGAAGAGGTTATTCCTTTGTTCTTTGCAGTAGAATTTTGCATAGTTGCAAACTGTTGCAGGAGAGGAGGAGTTAGGAATACTAAAAATAGCCTCCAGCGGTGTAAGTGACCAGTTGGGGAGAAAATGCATACAAATGTTGAATGCATTGGAACAGAGCCCAAAGAGGCAATCAAGCCATAATGATTTGATAATTTGGCTAGACAGAAGGAAACTTGAATAAAAATCACACCTATGTGATTCATATTGGATACTCACAAAAGATATGCATGATTTCTGGCATACCATATTACAAGCTATCTAGTTTAGCATTAATTAGTTGTAAACACTGGTGTAAAAGCTTTAAGGATGGAATTTGCTCTGGAGTTTCTTTAGGAATGTTGCTTTAGTGTTTAGGACAGGAAGATAAATTTTCCCCAGTTGCCAAGAATTATAGAAGCTAAAAATAAAGCTAAAAACGTATGATCTTGAAGGCAAAAGGTGGAAATTAAAGTGTCTCTAAATTCTAAAGGAATGTAGGCTAGTCAGCTGAAATTCAGTCAACTAATACCTTCAGAGAAACAGCACTAAAAGTAAGGAACTGTTCTGCAAAGGTTGATTTGATTGCATCCTAAGGACAAGAATAAATAAATAAAAACTTTAGGAAAAAAAACAAAAACCAATAATAAAAGAACAACCACATAGTTAAAAACAAACAACAAAACCACACACATACACAAGTATATTATATGTAAAAAGAATTTTGGAGAATTTCTTAAGTTTTACCACAAGTATTACATTCAAGACAACATTTACCACACCATAAATAGTTAAAAGCAGCGCTTAACTGCACTTCAAGAAATTTGAAATTTGGTGTAGAAGTGTGTGAAGCTTGAGAAACAATTTCAGAACACAAGAAAGTAAAAGCTGTAACTCTGTCTGAAATACAACCAATACAACCTATGTTGTTTTGTGCTAATGCAGATAAACTAGCAGGAAACTAGTGCAAATGAAAACCAACATATCTTCAAAGATAATTCAGTTGAATACCTTGATTATATTTCAGAGACATCAGCTTTTAATGCCAAAGCTCCTATGACAAAATTATTTTATAATCTTGAAGTCAAAAATCATATTTATTTTGCATATTACAATAATCATTCTGATTGAAGAAAAAGAAAAAAATTATTTGTAACAGCACTTAATTACTATACTGATCGCTTTTCTACTTTCTAATTTTCTACTGTTTTATCTTCTTACAAGGTGAATAAAAATTAAATATTCATTTAAATAATCTCCATGCATATCCCTTACCAGCCAAATCTAAAATATTATTTATGTGTTAAATTATTAAACATAAATTACAAGGCTAAAGCTTTCATCTTGTAGAAGTCTCCAGGGTAAGTCATGGCACTGTATTCTGTTAATTCATTTTTGCAAACAAAATCTAAATATGTTTTGACAAAAATATATATAGATACTTCACAAATTCATAAGAGAACATTGAGCAGTCAGCCATCTTAAAATTTTCTTTTCTTCTTGAACCCAAATTTCATTCAATAATGTTAAATTCCTATCAGTATCCTTCCTTTGACATAGCAAAGCATAGCAGAGTATGATGTTTGATGTTTTTAATCTTCTGTGTATCCTCTTTATTCTCCACAAGTTCCATATGAGAGGATTTAGAAGAAGAATTTGGATGGATCTAGCCTGCAGTGTCCTGTGGTTCCTGTGTGCAGAATCCAGCTGAGTCTGCTGGAAGGGAAAAGAGGGCCTCACTACCTCCCAATGTGTCTCTGCAGAAGGCTATGCAGACACCTTGATTATCCTGCCTTCCTGTAGATGTGATGAATTTTCATTGAAAATGAGTCACTTTCATGGTGCACACAGTGTGCATTTCAGTGCGTCATATTATCATCTTCTATATAATAGAGCTGGCCAGATACTGGGAAAATATGTATATAATATATTTTAATTTACAATAAAAATAGCTCTCAGACAGAGGCCTGGTACTTTTAAGTCAACTGACTTAAGGGTTATAGACTAAATATGGAATAAGTCACTATGAGAAGTGAAAATAAATAAAATTCTGCTTTGGCTAATTCTGGTGTGTATTTTTTTTTTTCCTCTAATCTGTATGGTAATAGGATTTACGAATACGTATCAAGGCAAGAACAAAGATCAAAAGTATTGATTTATCCGATGCCGTAGAACACAAAAGCCATACAGAGTACAGTGAATATAGAATACAGAGAGATAAAAGAGCTATTACAATAAGTAAACTGATAGCAAAGGACAAACAGGAAAATCACTGCTTTTCCATTGTGCCTTAATGGGGTGATTGCACTCACTAGCTTTTCTAAATACCGATTTTCACTTACAGTAAGCCTTGGGGGTATTCATCAAAGTGTTTCCAGTAATTAGAACTTTGTGAAGAATTAGAAGACTGACAGTACAGAGCAGCAATGAAAACCAAATTCTGAGGTTCATTCATGAGTGTTCACAAGCTGAAATATGAACTCAATAAGCAGTCATCTCCTTGGCAATGTCTCAACACATGCTACTTTAATAAATCACTGCACTGGAAAACGTAAATGTATATCTACTAACTGGTCAAAAAGATACTTACTTAATTTATGATTTGAATATATTTTTCTTCCAAATATTCTACTTTCAAGATATTTTCCTCATGAACTTCATGCATACATATTCACAAATATGGAGAAAACAAAAAAGTGTAAGAGGATTTCAACATTTTACAAGTATTATAGTATAGCGTGAAAATTCTTTTCATTTTGCACATTCATGTTATACTTGTGGACAAAAGAGTAAAGCTAACAATCTGTTGCTGTACAGCACAGGTTCTTTGAGAAGTAGGATTAAACAACTTTTATTCTTATTCCTAACTTCCCACTGTTGAGATTTTCAGTTTGGGGGATGAGAACTATTGATTTGTTCTGACAGGAAAGTAAACCCCTGCAAACAGCATGTGTAAATGGATTTACTGAACGATAGATGAGTGAGGTGAAATAATCTACGGGTAGGAAACCATTATTTACCTTTCGATAATCTGATGATTTGGCATTTTCTAATTCTAGCTGGGGTTCCACACATTATTGGTAGAAAGGAGTGAACTAAACATGAAAATAAAGGTTCTCAGTATGAAAATAACACCATAGAAAAGCAAACAAACAAGCAAAAAATCCTCACTATAGTCTTACAATTTAGTGTCTTTACTAACACAGAAACAACATAACTTAAATGGTAATTTGTGACTATAAACATGCAAATAATTTTCCAACATCATTTGTGTAAAGTTCATAGAGGGAGAAAAGAAAAAGCCTTTAAACTATCTGCCTGGGTACCTGGGTGATGCTAGTACAATTTTTACTGTGCGAACTTTAGGATCAATGACTGCTTTCCATCTCCTCATCTGTCAATTCCCTTCTCTGATGTGCCTTGACCCAATTGTTTTTGTTTGCTTTTCTGAATGCATTTGGAAGGCTGCATGAGGTGTTTCATTCTGTAGGGCTCAGCGGCCTGTGATGTGTGCTGCTGGCAGTCCACAGTGACTGGGTTCTGACAAAAAGGATCAGAACTTGGGAACACTGGCAAGTCACAGCATTTTCTAGGCATGGGAAGTTATCTAACACATAATGGGGTCCTGGACTGCAAGGACACCGTGCACAGGCTCAGAACTGTCTGTGCACAAGGCGGGTGACAGCTATGTGGCTTCAAGCTTCACTCCGGCACGCAGGGTCATGGGTAGCACAGCCAGAAGTGAGATCAGAGAAGTCCCTAAAGAGAAATATTTAGCTGCCTTCAAGCTAACACTGTGATAAAGTAGTCCTATTATTTGGTAGCATCTCTCTTTTAAAGGGCAAACTTTGTCTTTAACCTTTACTGTACTATTTCATATGGTAGTCTACTTCTGCAAGTGAGAGAAAAAAATTCACTGCACTCTGCCAAATAATGAGCTAGGAAGGAAGAAAAGGGATATAGCTGGTGATGCAGTTATCAGAAGCGGCGAACTGCTAAGGCTACCCATGCTTTTACAGATCTCATTCCCAAACTTATTCTAGATGAGGATTTCGGCAGCTTTGCTGAGCAGTTTATGCTTCATGCCAGCAAGATGACATGGATTGTAGATTTCCTGCTCTTCAAAGATTAACAGGCTTTACACTTTAGGTGAAGCATGTTCCAACAGGGTGCTTATACCAAAAAGTAAGCTGTAACTTGTATTTTGAGCAATATTAATCCTACACAGTCTTATATGCTCACTACTTCATCCCGGTAATGAAGATAACCTGCTTCTCTTGTGGCACTGGATTAGATCTTCCCAGTGTTTATGAAGATAACAGAGGTGTCTTTAGGACCCTCTCAAAAACATTAACATCAGTATCTCTACTTCAGTGCTCTTAGAAGCTTATAGTTTGAGGTCAGCTAAGGAAGACTTGGAAATCCCAGTCAGCTCTCAGTTGGCACCAATTCTACTTTGGCAACATTTATTAAAACAGGTCCAAACAAAGAAACTTGCATATTTACTTAAGCTGTTTTCACTGACAATATGGAGGGACAAGCTGCCCAGGCTTAAACATTCCCATTTAATACAATGCTATTAGAAGTGTACTTGTTATAAATCTGTTCTCATAAATTGTACTAATTTATGTGCTGATGTGTTTTGGAGCTTGCAAGTCATGACTGCTTCAGCACTCTCCTGTGATGGACAGGAAATAAATGCTTCACTTTATGTTGATGGATTCTGTGAGTTGGAGCCGGACAGATTTAAATCAATTTGTGATAATGACATTGTATACCAACACATGATCTGGAGTACTCATAAATATAGAAGAGAAACAATTAAGGACCAACTGGGGATATGGACACAAAGAATTCTAAAGTAGTAGGCTTTTAAGCCATCAAAACTGCAGGATTAGCGGGTTAGGGCTGAATATGAATCCTTGTGGGTTATATTTGCACTCTTGGGAAATATTTCAATTCCAAGTAGTTTACATCTTTTATAAAACATATATAAACTAATACACTAAACTTCACACTTGTGTGCACTGATGAGGGCACAAGGGAACCTTCTGTCTTCAGGTAAAATCTAAAGACAGTCCAGAAAGGCACCGAGCTGGCAATTTTTGCACTTACAAAACAAAGAAGAAAAGGAGTTAGGAAGGGAACAGCTTTGAGCCTAATCTCTTTGCTAATCTACAAACCAGCTAGGCAAACAGTGAGAAAGTACAACTGCACCCAAGAGAGCATGAATTCCCTTTCAGGGCCTTTCTTTGTTCTTATATGTCAGAAATTTTGCCAACTTTATTACGGAAAATATGTTTATAATATTCAAAAGAGTAAAAAAAAAAATATATCGATCATTTTAAGGAACTTGGAAGTTCCTACTTTGGGGCCCTATAATTTTTCTGGCTTTCAGCACCATAGACATATGCATTAGAAATTTGTCTATGTAACAGATACTCAAGTTTGTTAGGTTATGTATCCTGTGGTGCCTCCAGATACTATTGCAGCCTGCAGCAGATTTTTCTCACCTGCATCATCTATGGTTGCTCCTTCAGGGGCTGTAGTACTAGTTAGGAGCAATGCAATACTACTCATGGAGATATTCCTTTGGGGAGGCCAGTAAGTGTTCTTGGTGTGTTCATAGGAAAGCACAAGGTTTAAGGCCCTCAGATGCATCTGGACACTTCAGATTATGGGGAACTTGGCTGCAAGACAAACAGCACGAGATAGGGATTGTGTGCTACAGAAAAACCTTTGCTTTTTTACAGCTGTTTCCTATTCTACAGGTTATTTGTGTATTCCTGAGGCATACCCAAAGCGTATCTGAATATCTGAAGTGGGTATACTCTCCTAGAGACAAGAAAAGATAAATATTGATTCATAGTTTCTAGAGCTGACACTGATTCCTGGAGCCCACAGACGTGGAAGCTGAGATCACTGTTGGGGTATGGCCATGCCTCTGTATGGCTCCTCTGCACAGGGAAGAGGAATCAGACCATTTCATTCAGGGCAAGTAAATCCTCAGATCATGGAAAAAAAAAAATGCACAGAGCCTTGCCAATATTGTGACTGCTCATCCTGGTGACGTGCCTCTGCAATCTGAGAAATACATGCTTGTGTTCAAAAATAATTAAACTACACCATAAAGAGAAATTTTTACAGTCTTCCTCTTAAGTTTTTCTGCAGCCATCCCCAGACAAAAGAGTCAGGGCTGCAAGGGCAGCTGCTGAAGAGGGCTTGAGGAAGTACTGGGTCACCAGTGAACAGGCACCCATGCAAAGTGGCAGTGCCTGTGACAGCACGACATAAGTGTTCTGTCTTCTACCTCTGTAACACCACTTCTGCCTATGATGATGCTCCCAACTGTAACCTCGAGGTTATGATCTGCAAGGAACCTGTGGGGAAGCGTGGGGGATCTCAGTAAAGGGAAGTTATGACAGAAAAAGGTCTAGGCAGAAGTAAGGAGGGTAAAAGAGACCTGAGTGCACTGACTTCTGCTTGCCTGAGAATCATCTTTTACCTAGGCTGGTTTCTGACAACCTCCAATAAGGACTGAGGCATCTGGAGCTCGTAAATGGTGAAGGTGCTGTTTTGCCTGATTCAGATGCATCCCCACTATGTTCAGAGCTCACATGGAAGTGACATCCAGCCTGACTCAATCTAGCCCTTCTCTAGTACTGTTTTATCTTCTTTCTCCCTTCTGCAACCAAGCTACCTGCTTTACTTCTGGCTCCGAAATCTAACAATCCTTTCATTACATGCTTAGTCATTACTGTGGGTGAAGGTTTATTACTGGCTGTAGACTGCTTCACATCTCAAAACTTCTAGTAGTTTTTAAACACAGAATTGGAATATCGTCTTTTAACAAGTTACACAGGCACTGCTGCTGTATAACTAGCAACTAAATCATTCCCAGTTACCCCAGGCCAGAATCTGATCTCTGTTATTCCTCTTCAAATTTGGAGGTGGCTGGAAAATTAAACAGAATGATTCTCTGTATAAACCCAAACCAGAATTCAGTACTTTATGCTCCACCAAACAGATACAATTGCACTACTCCTTTTCTACTTTCTTGCATGTATTTACATTTAAGAATGTCAGTAGAAAATACCATCAACAGACACATTCTGGCTGATTTCTAAAAGCATGAAACAGTATAAAATATTTATTTTAGAGAGTGAGATACTTAATTGTACTCAGACACCTCTGGAATCCACTCTCATTCATTTCTCTACAAAAAGCAAACAGACAAAAGTCTGGCTGACAGCTTGCCAACACACTAATTAACTTTCAGCTGCAGCATTCTCAGTCAGACTTCGCTCACAACCTATACACCCTGCCAGGAAGCGCAGCAATGAAATGCAACTTTAAAATATAGAACTAGACAGAAAATAGAGGAGGGCTTCATAGGAAATGAAAGTGTTCCACACGTGGACATGGGTTGTACCTTCTTATTATTTACAGAAAGACTTTTCTGTAGCTCACTCATGGTTTGAGAACACAACATTAATTATACCTCTTCCTTAATTCTGGAACTTCAAATTCCTTGTCCAAATATGCTAGTCTCCCTTTTATTATTTTGCTATCACCTATATTTCCATGTCTACCTGGGGTAGCTGAATACAGCATAGATGGAAACATTCAGTTTCCAGTACTTTAGAGACAAAACTTCCCAGCTAAGAAACTCTTATTAGAGCCTTCTACTTTCAAATGCTTTTTCAAGTGACATTCATATCATTTTTCTCTCTCTTATGCTTTACAGGCTATTCAAACTTTATTGTAAGACACAAAAAGTGTGTTTACAGGAAAAAGATTCTAAATGTAAACAACAAAATTAATATTTGTCCTCCTTCATCTTTAACCAAAATTAGCCCTCTCCCTCCCCCACATCTGCTCTGTCTCTGGTCTCTTTCCCCCTCCCATCTGCTCATGCTCTCTCTTCCCTCCTCTCCCATCTGCGTGAACATCTCTAACCCTCCAGAGATCCCTTTTCCTCTGTTTGACTCACTGCCTGTCTCCCAGCTGGGCTTTCCTTTGCTATCTGAAAACAAAATGATAAAAACAAATGTTTGTGATGAGGAAAGTAACATGCACACTATTGTAAATGAATTCCCCCAAACTTTTTTTCTACTGTGCGCTCACAAGAATAGAGAAGTTGCTTCCTGCAGAATCATAGCCTACCATTTCTGAGTCAGAGCTAGGGCACCGTTAATGGATTTTGTTGAGGCACTGATTAGACAAACACTCCAAGTGTCTCACTCAGAGTGGGAAGCTTTATTCTTTTGTCTCATTACCATGCCCATCATCAGCAGTGGCAACTATCAAAAGCATCTCCCTAGTACTGGGTCAGACAGTGCTTTTGCCATCACTTCTGGGATAAGAAAACTCAGCTGATCTGGCTTTGATAGCTGCAGGTTCAAGTAAAGATGATGCTTCAATTGATATCAAGGTGCAAAGGTCTTTGAAAACACTGCATTTTCCTCACTATCCATTTTACTTGGATCCATTGATTATCCTGAAGTTACATTGGCATGAAAGCAGCACAGCAGAGTGGAGGGTAATTCCAGGAATAACAGAACTAATTATTTCATCATTACTGAGTCTTTTCCCATATACAATGTAATCAGTGTAGCAGGCACCACCATTGTTTGGCACTTGCTAAGACAAATCCTGCAAAGTATTGCAGTATTTTCAGGTATGCATCCATGGAGCATGTTTCAGCAACATGATTTCAGGAAATGTTTGTTTCGCAGCTTAAAGCAGCATTTTATTTTGACCAGCTTTTCCAAGGATGCATGAATGTACTGGCTTTAGGAAAGCTTTGTGAGGAGTTACTGTACTGTATTGCAGAAATCAGCCTTGAATTGCTTCGCCTGGAGACCTGTCACTTATATTTAACAGAATAAATAAATAAACATATTGTTGGGGAAGTCTAGCTACAGAGCCACTGCCTCACTTCCTAACCCAAAGTGAGGTCAGTGGGAATACTATTTGAAGCATGCAGAATTGAACAAACTGGTAACAAACAAACTGGAAGCAAAAATGAAAGGACTGAATATCTTGCCATAATACTGTGGTCCATTTTATTTTTAGTTTGAACCTTAGAGAAAATTTTAAACCTCCCCTTTAAATTACATCATTTTAAGTTGCTTTATTGGTAAGTTTTTGGAAAAAGCTTATATGATAGATGAATTGCATATGATAAGTTCTGCATCTGTCAAATAAATTTCTGGCTAGCCGAGATTTAAAAGATCAGCATGAGCTGAGAAGAAAGGTATGTTGTTGCACAGTCTCCTGTACTCCAACATCACTCTTTATTCAGGAAGAGGACAACGTACTTTCATAGAGAAGCCAAATAAAAACTACATTTATGGGGAAAAAATTGGTCTGCTAGGTCCATGATGACTTTGGGGATTGCAACTGTGCATCTTCAGAGAGCATATACCAAATAGATAAGTGGAAGAAAAGACTTTTTTAGTAATAAGGATACCAATTTTTATTTTTATTAAACTGATTTTCCCTGGATTAGAAAGATAAAAATCCTTCCTAAGAAAGAAGTCCATGAGTAATGATTATTATTATTATTTTTTAACTTCCTGCTTCTCTAGCAAAGACGGAATATGGAATTCCTGCATGCTTAAAAAGCTTGTACATATATTTCATGCATAAGATAACAGGGTTATAGAACACCCATAATGCTTTTCACTTTTAACACAAGTTTAACTACCTGTCTCATCATATGGATTTGCAAGTTTTTCGTGAATATCTGAAGAGACACTTTATGGATAAAGTGAAAAGGACAGAGAAAAAGAAATCTAAACTATACTGCATATTAATTATTAAAATTGCTCATAATATTTTGTATATTAAAAATCCTGTAACAATTTAAAATATTTAGTGACTCCTTACAACTTCTCCATGAGGTCAGTGGTTCTTCCCTCGTTTTATATATGAAAAAAGAAAGATATGCTGATTGAGTCCCCCAGGAATTGTTCCATCTCTTATTTAAACAGATTGGGCCTGATTGGTTACAAGTGATTGCACAGAAAATCTGTAGCAAGAACAGGAAATAGGTCCCAGTTTACACAATTATTAGTCCTATACTTTTACATAAGACAGGTATTTTAACAGAGGCTTCGAGTTGAAACGTCAACAAGATTTATTCTGAAAATGAAAACTGTTATAGTAAAATATCACGAGGTGAATTTTCAGAATAGAATTCAATCTGGCCTTCAAAGAGAAATGTATTTTTAAACACTAATTTTAAGAATTCATCTATTTTTCAATAGATAATGAATTCAATAACTCTAGACAAGATGAATATACACAATTTTTAAAAGTGGCATAAAGAAAGAGGAGAAAGAAAATATAACTATATGATGCACTAATGAGGATGATACAACATGAAAATTGTGTTCCACTATTTTATTTATATTTTATTATGTGTTTTGTTTGAATAAACAAAACCACAATATTTCCCAGTATAAAAGGACAATAATCTAAATACAATCAAATGTGACTAGAAAGATTTCTCAGTATGTCTTTTACTGCAGATGGATGGTAATTTTTAGTTGTACATCAGTTAGAACATCCTGTTAGGATTCTGCAGAAACTATCTTTTGTTTTTCTATACTGACCTGGTCTCAGTATTTTGAACAGTTAATGCTAGCATCCATGTTATTATCGCCATATAAATTTAACAGTACTGTCATTTGTAAGTGTTCTCTACTTTCAAATAATACAGCGTCTTCAAGTAAGCATATTGCTAATGTCTGATTTGCTGGTATTTTCACTTCATAATTTTACAGCAAAAACATTGCTATATAAAATTTAATTAGTAGGATGAGCTTGAGGGGGTGGGGCAGCTGCTTATTAAGTCTTTAATGATTAGCAATCTTTGGCCTTAACTCCAGAATTTCATGACAGTGAACTTCAATGTTGATTCAAAGTTTTATAACATATCACAGGAAAGAAAACATCCATCAGTTTTAATAAAGCATTGACTCTCTGTAGTGTTAAACAATCCATAAAATTTTCTGTAGGAGAATGAAGTAGTGATGCTAATAATTACTGTTTTAGAACTATATCTAAATGATGACAGAAGATTGAGTTTTGTTCTTGGTGTAAGAAAGTCAAGAGATTAAACCTGCATATATTTGTCTATGCAGCTGTTAAATAAGTAAGTAGATCTCATTTACTTGCATAACCTGATATAGCTCTAGTCTATTTACCAACAGCAATATAATCAGTGAGGCGGAGAGCTGAGTACAGGCTCAAAATCCATCTGGGAACATGGGCAGGTCTTTTTGCTTGTTCATATTCATGCAAGTTGAAACATTGCTCTTGACAACTGTGGAGATATATCTAGATGTTGTAAAACTTAAGATAAATTCAACCACATCAAAGAAATGAGATTCCTGTCATCTATAGCTGATATTGCTGAATTCAGCAGTAAGACTTTTTTTCTAAATTTGGCCTTACTACACATGGTACACCAACAAACAATAAACCAATCATTACGTGTTACACAATCAACCACACATCACAACAGATCTGCTAGTCAAAAATTCACACCAGTGAAAATAATATAAGGATGTGTCTGCTTAAAAGATCTGGAAAGGAGCTGCTTTGGATATTAGAATATTGTGTCTCTCATTCCCTCTCTCAACACTGGAAAAAGGATATTTAAATAAGTCAAATAAAAATATAAATTAACTACTTGAAGAAAGCATATGAACATTGGCATGATGTTATGTNAAAAAAAAAAAAAAGATTTTATTCTTTTTGAAGAGCTATGTCATTGATGAAAAATAAGTTGAGTTGCAAACAACTCTTCAATTACATGTTGTATTTAGAGTACATTTTACAGAGATTTCAGTAAAGGTGTCACCTTGAGCACATAATTTGCAAAGATATAAATGCATCCAACATGTTGATGGCCGTACTTTCCATAGGAGCTTTGCCTTGCACAGCTCCTCTACATATTGCCTAACCCTTCTGGCTTCAGGCTCCATCTACTTTACCAAGCTCCTCTGTCCTCTTCCTGAGTCATTCACTGACACAACCAATAAATACTTATTCTCTCTGTATGACTTCTTCTTTTATAATACAAAAACCTCAGCTCTCTTGTTCTATGTTGATTGTATCTCTGATCAAATACCTACATTATCACAAAACACTATGTGCAATTTATCTTCAGGTGTATTTTCAAAGCAGTACAGTGAAAACATATTTCTTATGCCCCCACAAAAACCCTGTGCCTTTTCACATGAGAGTATGGGAAGTATACGGGATATGTTTTCAGGGGAAAAGTATTGTTTGTTTGTTTGTTTGTTTGTTTTCATCCCAGACCTCTTAATTTGGTAAAGTCAAGGAGAGCCTGTGAAACTGTTTGTGTGGACTTTCCCACACGAATAAAGAGATTCATAAGAGATATGGCCTTGTAAATGAATGTCTTTAGGTTCACTATAGTTACTTATTTTCTTTTCCTTTCTCCATGAAACATTTGTCCATGGAAACATAGTTTGGTTGTCATAGACAACTGACTTGCCTAATAATGAACAATGCTTGCGCAGGCTTTGTTCCCCTTCGCCATGTGAGAATATTTATACAGTATTTATAAGGATAATATGAAAATACCATATTTTTGGATAGCACAAATGGTCAGAAAAGTATGAAATCTGTCAGTATTTGCTGACATCTTCTAATACGAAAATTAAAACATTACGCTGTTTCTGACTGTTTTAAGACCTCCACCTTCATCATTAAGACAAGGAATTTAAATTTATTTATCACCTACATAATTTATAATTTGCCTTAGAGTACACAGCATAGCTTTAAGTTTAACTTATACTGTGATTAATGTTATCTGTTTGGGGAAAGGTCATTTATTAGTTCCANACAATGATGCTTTCTTAAGTGCATCATTATCTGGAGAGGAGATTTTTTCCTGAAGTTCTTTAATTTTGCTTATTAGATGAGATAAACAAAAAAAATGTGTTTTTTTATTTGGTTGGTTGGTTTCTGTTTTGTTTTAATCTGCTTTTAATTACAGCTGTTTCATTATTTTCTTGATTTATTAAAGAACCGGAAACAAATAACTTCATGCAATAAAACTAGTTTATGACTGATGTTTCAGTTTATGAATGACAAATTATTTTTTATGGTGGAAAGTCAGACACACTTAGTGAACCTTTGATGTGTACAGTTAAAAAATATTTCTGAATAAAATTCAAGGTGTCTGCTCAGTGACACTCCAGAACTCAAAACGAAGTTTCAGTAAATTATTCAGTGTGAATTATTTGTTCAGCTCCATTCATTATACCTCTGCTTAGCTTGATTACTACTTAACAGACTTTCCTGGAATATAATATTTTCAAGGACTGAATCAGGAGTACAAAGGTAACCTCTGCTGATACTATGAAATCTAGGAGGGCTCAAATTACAAATTCTTAATCTCCTCTCTCTTTGCATAGATCACATACTACTTTTTTTCTTTTTTAAGTTTTATTTTTTTCCTTTGTGTTTTTTTTTTTTAATATATTATGTATATAAATCAATGTCAGCAATCAGTGAGTAACTTACAAAAGGAATTTAAAACCTCCTGATTTTATGAAATAAAGATCTCTTCTAACTCTTAATTTTCTGAGCATGAGGTAAAGGTTTTTCTCTGCATTTTCAAACTGTAAATATAATAATGTTTTAATGTTAAGCTGAAAGTACATATTAGATGGCTCTGCCACAAGAATCAGAATTCTCAGACCTTTGGAGGTTATTACAGTCTTTTACTGCACAATACCTCTATTTCTCACATTTTAAAGAATAATTGCTTTCTTGTAGGAACAACAAGGCCCTTTCCTAATTAACTTACATGCATTTTAAAAGAGAACTAGACGTTCTTTTTGAAAGGAGCCCAGATAGCTCGATAAGAAAAGCCTGCAGCAGCTGGTGGCAACCTAGTTCAAGATGCTGCATTTAAACCTGAGGTTGTCTGTCGTTGTCTTAAGGCTGACAGAGATCTGGCAGGAGTCAAGGTTTAAAAAAGTAGTTGTTTTGCCTCTGTCCTGAAAGATTTCCTCCCCTGTGTATATAATATAACAAGAGAAGATGACATTCAGAAGGTGACTCAAAATAGTTATTAAGAATAGTTTAATATTTTTCTCTTTTTTAAGGCATGCTCAAGCACATTGATTTCTTACAATCACTGGCAGAAATGGAGCTGTTACAGTTTAGTGAGCCACTGAAATGCTGTTTATTGTAGGTTGTCTACAACTCTTCATGGAACAGAGAGAAAGACAGACATCAATCCTGAATTCTATATGCCCTTCCAAACATATTTTGACTGAGAAAAGAAACAATCAGACCAAGAAAGAACAGAAAACTTTTGTTCAAGGTTCCAAGTACTCATGCCCTTTAATTTTAATATTTTTGAAAAGTATTATAAAATCCTGTCATGTGATGATTTGACTTTTGCTTATAGATTGTATATATTTTTTAAGAGCACTGGTAATAAGAGAGTTATTAGGTTAGCATATCAAAGACCATTAAGGTTGGAAAAGACCTCCAAGATTATCCAGTCCAGCTGTCCACCTACTACCAATATTGCCCACTAACCACATCCCTCAGTACTATATCTATCCAATCCTTAAACTCCTCCAGGGACGGCAACTCCACTATCTTCCCAGGCAGCCTGTGCTATCACCCAATCACTCTGAGAAATTCTTCCTAACATCCAACCTGAGAAAATTATGACTAAATATGTGTATTAACCACAGTCCCTGTTTCTTTTTTTTTGGTCTAGTATTAAATGCAGAGGTTGGTGGCCTGCCTGTGGCAGGGCGGTTGGAGATTCATGATCCTTGAGGTCCCTTCCAACCCTGGCCATCCTGCATGTGATTCTATGTTGAGAAGTTCCAAATGGGACACTGCTCCCAGTTTGAATGCACCTGAGAAGTGCTTTCCCTAGCTGACACAGAGACAGGATGAGACCTTCATTTCTTCTATCATACAACCATCTCCTGGAAGAGATAAGTTGAAGGATCAGTAGAACAAGTGTTTGCTGAATTGCTTTGGCAAGTACTGTTGATCAGTATTAACTTGATCATGGCTGTTTCTTGAGGGCTGCTGAAATCGCTGTGTTCCTTACTGAGCCTGCAACCTGCTGGGAGTGACTCTGTCTCTGTGTGGGGCTGGCTGTGCTCCTGCTTTCTGCTCTGGGCAATGCAGTTCACAGCACTACCCTGCTACTAATCCAGTGAAATAGTTTGATACTTCGGCTTCTGAGTAATCAAGAAAAGATGTGCATGCATTTTCTGCCTGAGGTACATACTGTACAAGAATGTGCTCATATTGTTCACTAAGATTACTTATTTAAAAAGTATATAAGCATCTTTCACTTCTAGGTTGTGGGGTTTTTTCCCCCCACTTGATAAAGATTTTGTGGAAGTGTTAAAAAAAAAAAAGCTGCTGTCAGTTACTGATTGAATCTGTGTTTTACATTCTGTTTCCAACTTGGCACAAAACCTAAAATTAATAAAATGATGTGGTACTCTTCCTGGTAATTAAAGCAAGATGATTATTCTACAATAATAATCCTCTTAAATAGCGAGGCATATAAAAAATGCAAAGATAATTCTTTGCTTAACAATGTAGTATATTGGTAAATAAAAAAAATAAATTAGTTTTGAATTGATAAACAGGTAATCCTGTTTGTTTCAGTCAGAATAATGAATCTCCTTTTGGGTAACAAATGAGCATTTGGTTTGTGACCCTGAAGATATAACGTGGAATTCAGATAGTCCATGTGTTCTGAAATGACTGTTTTATCAACTTGCTGATTCTGAGCCTAAAGCATGTAGCTAAGGATAACAATCTGTTTCATCCTTCTGACTTCATATGTTCTGATAAATACTAAATAAATAAAGGGGTAGAGAATATTTCATTTGGAAATCTGTTTTTCTTTTGAACTCTTAAAACTTGTAGTAGAGCTGACTATACTATAAATGTTATGCAGATCATGGATTTTTTTTTATTTGCGAATGTATATTTGATGCTTGTTTTTAATCTTACGTGAGCAGAACAGCTTTCTTAACACAAGCAAAATTACCTCTAGCACAGAGGCAATCAGCCTTAGGCATGAGCATGTCTCAGAGGTAAGCAGCCCTCTGGTACGGAAGGAGATGAAGCTGCCAGTGCGGTATGTGAGGTGTGTGCATGCATCCTGCTACTTGCTGTTAGCTAGGGAAAGTGTGGCAGAGAGGGCATTAAAGGGCTTAGACCCGTTTATCCAGCTCATGCAACTCACAATGGTTAGGCTAGTCATTGTAGGAACATTAAGAAATTTCAAAGCTATATCTAACATAGACTGTGCAGGCAACCTGCTCTATATGTGAAGCAAGTCCATGCCTTCCTACATAACTGCATGAATAGAATGCCAGGCATATCCTATAAACCTATTTGCCATAGGCAGAATTCATTACAGACATCATAGAACATCTATTCCTTAGCCTTGATGTTTCAGATTTTGATATACAAATGCTTGCGATAATCTGTTATTTCACATGTTTATATGAATCTGACAAAGACAATGGAAATAAAAAATTATGTTTTTATTTTTTTTTTTAATTAAATTTTTTTTTTTTTTTTTTTTTTTTTTAATTTTTATTTTTGTTTTTTTATTTTCTTTTTTTTTTTTTAATTTGTTTAAAATTTTTTTTTTAATTAACATAGCAGTAGCTTTACTATGGAACTAAGGAGAATAAGTTTATCCCTAGCATAGCATTGTCTACTTCGGCTTTAACATTTTTCCTCTTCAAAGTAAATAAGCAGAGATAATCGCTACATTCTTACAGCTTTATTTTGAAAGTAAAAGGCAGTATAGTGGGAGAGAGTCAAACTGTCACATGGAAATCTACAGTTACATATCTATCATTTCTGTGTAGTTATTCTTTCTCCTTTGTCTATCGCAGATGACTGCTTTTTGATCAAAGGAACATATTTGTTCTATCCATTCTCAGCTGAAAAAAATCACACCTAGGTTTTATTCATACAACTCTAGAATATGTTAGGGTACATTATTCAAACAACTATGTTCAAGTTCACACAAAGCAAGAACAGATCTAACCTAGGAAATCTCTCGAATGCTGAAAGACCTTATTATAATTCCTTATTCTCTGTTCCTCACTTCTGGAGTAGATGTTTCTTTGAAAATGTGTGTCTTGAATGTAGACATGGACATACTGTCTCTCAACAGGACTTACTTAATCCAATTTCTGATGCTATTATCACTGACAGCTTTTAGGGGAGCAGCTGTAGCTTTGATTTATGTCCTCAAAGAATTTATTCTGTCAAGGAACACTTCCAAATACATAGGGACACATAAACCCTTCTCAAAAAGGATCCCTTATGAAGTATAAAATGATAGGATCAAGGGATTACAAGTGTTTGACACATTTCTGTTTTAAAACAATATACAACTCTCTGGATTCTTAACTACATTTTGTCTATTCCAATCAGTCTTAACGCATAAACCCTTGAAAACAACACTCAGTGTGGTAAGTAGTGGGAACTACACAGGTGAACCTTTAAGGGAGCAATTAGATTGACCAATTTTACATAAGTAATTCAGTTCTGTATTTAGATTCTGGCAAAGAGTATAGTGGGTTTAAATGTTTCCATTAACACTTACACTATACGAATTAAAGACAGAAAAACTACTGCTTATTTCTTTAACTATGTAAACATGACAATTATATTGAAAATTCCAGTGCATCAAAGGCAATTCTGGCAATTCCTACACCATAGAAGAAGAATAGTCTTAATAGGGTACATCACTTGCATCTCCCTGTGATCACTCTTATACAGATAAATCATAAACCTCGTACAGTAGTATGACTTACAGATCAGTGGTAGGAGGCCTTGAAGATAAGTTATCTTCTCTGTAGAAATCATTCTAGGAATACCGTGTTACTACTACAGTGCAATAAATCCAAACTGAACTTGTGTGAAGGCCTACTATAAAGATTTTTATTGTATAGAGGTTATAAGCAGCAATGCTTACAATATTATTATCTTACGGGCTTTAGGAATACTAACCTCCAAACAGCTTACATTATTCCAATTCTCTTCACTGAAGATATATAAATAATACTTAAGTGGCTTTGTTCAATTGATCCAGAATCGAATGGGAATAATTTATAAAATTATTTCATTACACTTCAAGTAAAGGGTTGCTTAGAGACCTAGTGGTCACATATTTGACCTCACTTACATTAACTTGTACTGGAAATCAATTGAGATACTACCATAAATCTATAATAAAACTGGGTGTACTTACTAATACATAGTTGCCCAGGTTCTGGAAACCAGAGACAGTCTTTAACTGCCTCTTTGTGCAGCCTTGACAGATTCATATTTTCACAACCTCAAGATTTTTTCTTCTTTTTCTTCTCCATAATAAGTCATTAAGACTCTCACACAAGTGAATACTAGAAACTAAGTTCACTGAACCACAAGTCTAGTAGAAGTAAGCTACAAAAGTACTTCACAGAATATTTTGACACACCTGTGTTCCTATCTTTTTCTGTTACTCAGTGTAACAAATCCAAGACTGGTTTGCAGAGCTGGACATGATAGTGCCTTGGACATGCTTCCCCACTGAACCCAGAGACTTAGCAGAGAGGTGTTTGCTTCTAATAAAGAGAAAACTTACTTTAGCCTTTCCCAGAGCACAACACATCTTTTCTTTACTTACATCTTGCTGTTTGTAACAAGGCTAAAAATTGGTGAGACAGTCTGTCTTCTAGACAACTAAGACCAGCTATCAGACAAAATTTGCAATAGAGATAACAGACATAGCATACAGAAAAGAAAGAAAAAAAAAACACAATAACAATACCTTAAAACAGGATACAGGCACTATAGAACAAAAGCAAGCAATAAAGGAAGAAAAAAATTGGCTCACCCAACAATCAGTGACAACTTCAGAGAAGTACAATTTCTATCCAGGAAAATGATGCTTTCTTGGCTGCTAATCCTTAAAAGAGGGTGAGAAGAGGTGGATCCAGGCTCTTCACCTTCCGATCATTCAGGTGCATTGCTTGCACCTGAGTTCCCTGGGTTAGCCACACCTTCCCACCTGGTGCTCTACCATTGGTTCAGGCTGTGACCTGGCAATTCCACTGCACAAGAGATAACAAGCAAGGCATTGCAGGATTTAAGGCCTAGTATTTTATCTGTCATAAGGGATGAACACAATACATAAAACAGTACACTAAAAAGTAATTATAACTTTGAGGGTTTTTTTTTTTAACTTAGGCCAATATGAAAAAAAATACTTAGTTTGCCCAAAATACACATTCTGATTTGTTAGAATGTTATTTCTGACTGTTTGATATTATTCAAGAATTGCTGTCTTCTTTCATTTTGAATGCTTCTTTGTAAAAATTTGGCATATTTTATGTCTATAGGTTTAGTTACACTAACAGGTCACAGGCTAGAATGACAGTAAAATTGTACTCTCTAAATAAAAGTCCACCCCATGCCCAGAAGAAATTATTTTTCCTGGATGAATGCTTCAGCAGGCTTCCCAGTGGTACCTCCTCAGGCTGCTATTGCCTGCTAGCACTGCTGAACTTGTCAAGTGCTATTGGGAAATGTCATAGATTTCTTTGACTTTGCGTTGTTCGGATCCTCAACAGGAGAAGATACTTCATCTAAGATTAAACAGTTGTTCCATACAAAATATCTTAATCACTAGAAAAAAAAAATAAATCTTGTGATATGCCTTGAAAACCAGGTTGATAGCTAGTGAAAGGATGCTTAAAATGTAGTATGACTGAACCCCTCGCTCCTATTCTGATTGAGATGGAAAGTTTGATGTGAGACATAATTATAGAATATCTCTTAGAAAATCCTTTTACATGACAGCCTTGTTAAACATCTTGTTTTGTGGTACATTCTGAAGGTTTCAAATTAATTTTTGGCTTTTTTATTCCATATTGAGAGTTTGAGAAGGAGATAAAATAAGCAATCTGTGAAGCTCCGGATATGCTTATTCACTAAATATTTGTATGTGATAATTAGTTAATTTGCTTGTTATTCTGAATATGGGCACCTGGTATGTCAACCAGAACTGTACAAAACAAAATGACATATATATATATATAATATATATATTTTTAATATATATATTATATATATAATATTATATATATATAATAAATATACTTTATATATATAATTATATATGTAATATATATAATGTCAGAAAATACAAGAACAAATAATAACAAAATAAAAGAGAATTTTCAGAATAATAATTAAATAAATAAATTTAAGGATGAATTCGTCATGAGCCAGGTTCAAATCAGATATCAAAGATTTACATATGTATTTTATGCTAGCAAATGTGCTTGGGACAGAAATGTATCTATAAGAGTAAATACCAAAAATGATTCCATTAGATCTGCTACTATTCATGTTATATTCTATAGAGAGCAAAACTGTTAAATTTGAGTATTCACACTAAACAGGGTTCCGATATCTTTACTCTATGGTCAGTCTGGATTGCTATGGAAATGTTCCTGCAGCACATTTTCTGGTGAGGTTTTCTCTTGGAGAAATTCAGAACATGTACTCTAAAATGTCCCTTATGTGATTTATTTTTCCTGTCTGACTACACCTGGAGAGACTGCTTCAGAAATCTAATCTCAATCCAGATTAACATGATGATACACCTTTTGTGTTTGCAAAACAAACACTGATACTATGATACCTTTATTTTCCAGTGTTGTGAGTTACTGATATCTGAGGTTCAAAATATAATGCCCTCACACTGAAGGGTTTGGGAATATTGTCATTTTTGACTATTTTAATTCTTAGTGTTTGGGTTTTTTTTTTTTTTCTTATTCTATTAAATATTCTGTGAATTATATACTCAGTGTTAAGCAATAATTTCACATATCATGAGTATTTGTATGAGTAGAACATGATCTGTGGAAACGAAGTTCAAAATACTGGAATGAATGAAGTCCCTGAGTTTAGTTCCCAAGAAAAGGAGAAAATTCTGATTGATACTGAAACAGCCTTAAAATAGTTTATGGTACTATCCTTACCAAGCAGAGTTTCCTAAATTAGTTACTATGCTGAACATGAAAAAATAGGATACCTATTTAAGCACAAATAGTGTAATGCTATGGATGTGCTACCAAAATGTCTCAGAAGAGGATCTGGGGGATGCTTGTGGGGAGCATATGTATGAGCTTGAAGAAGCATATGTATGAAGTGAATTTTTTTGCAGAACAGATGTCAGATATGTTGAACTGTGATACAATGTAGATCATTTTATTGGCTTCCTTGTAAGGGACAGTTTTTAAAAGAACACTGACTAATCTCTTCTACTTTCTTGTACATCATCAAGGGAGAGAGATAAGTCAGTGACCAACTTCTTGAAGGGATGAAGAACTCCTTCGAGGTGAAGGGAGGCCAAGAGAAAAAGGCCACTTTCCTTGAGGCAAAGTAATAAGAGGTGGGGGGGGGGCATCCAATCATGGGTTTGGAGGACTTTTTTTTTTAAGCTCTTGACAACGGAGCCCTTGACATTTCTCTTTTTCCTTTCTGAGGCCCTGCCTCCCGGAGGGGAAAAAAGAGGATGAAAAAACTCATAGGAAATGTAAGTGATCTTTATTGACCTGTGACTTTTGTGTAACCATGGCTTCTGGCATGTGACTCAATGTGCATTTCTTGTCAAAACAGGTAAGGGAATTGTGCACTGCCCTGAAGGAATGTATAGTGTGTGTCTGTACAGTGCTGAAAGGCATAAGACTGATGTGAGGGCTGAGGTGAGAAGAGGAGGATACAGGAAAATGTGAGAGGGAAGACTGATTATGAAATAAATTATTTTTTATTTCCTCAGTGCTGATGGAGGATTCTGAGAGTTATTGAGGTGTTTTTGGTTTTTTTTCTAACCCAATATTATTCTTCTTTTATCACTCAATGAGTGGTGTGCTTCTGCAGTGATGATGGTGGCAGTAGGTCACCTCTGTCTGTGCAGATTTTTATGAGTGCATCATGCAGGCTCTTATTCATCATTGGCAAAAATGCACAGCTAATAGTAGGGACTACATTCAAAAATGGTGTTCTTATGTTGTTTGTATCTGTTGTAGTTTCCATGGAAATATATAGGAGGCATTACTTCCAGAGTGACCTATGTAAATATCTGAGTTATACTATACCTTTTGAATTGAAGAAAGGATGAGAAGAGAGCATTTAAAGGAGGATTTTAGGAACTAAGTTGAAAAAAATGAAGCATATGAATAATATTAGCACAGGAGTTTTATCGACCTTTCGACCCTTTTGAATGAGTCTTCTGTGCACTACTTTCTGAGATTAGTTGACATATTTACAGAGCTTGTCAAAGAAAAAAGGAAAGAATGAGAGTGGTGGGAGGGGAAGACAGTTCACTGGTCCCTGATGTAATACCATCATCCAATCCCTATGTGGTTGCTTTTTCTGGTCTCACTTCATAGAAACATTTCACAGAAAAAGACAATTTCTCCTTCACAGAAAAAGACAATTTCTCCTTGTGCTTCAAGCTGACTCCTGCTCCCTTGCATCAGATTTACCTAACTGTTTCATCCTGGGAGCAGCGAGATCAGACCTGAGAGCTCATGTCAGCAGCAGCAGTCTCTCTGCCAGATGTGCCTATGGGGCAGAGAACAAAGTGTTTGCAAGCTTGCAGGGGCTTGTTTTCCATCTCTCAAAAACACTCACTTCCGAATAGCTGACACTAGCAGCACTACTAAAGTGTCCCACAGAACAATCAATCTGAATTGTAAAATATCCCATAAAACTACTTTGTTCCCACTGGTATTGCCCTCTGCCCCAGAATTCAAACCTAATTTGAGGAACACTTTGAGGAATGGAAATTCAAAGGAAGTTTCAGCACAAATATATTGAAGACTGATTTATAAATCACTAAGGGTGCCGTGTTTCAGTGCTCACCCCACCTTACAGAGTCAGGCACTCTGGCTTTTGTATCTGTATACTTCATGAGCACATGCTGCATTAGGTGCCTCGAGGTAAGGTATGCAGAAGGCAAAGAAAAAGGAAAAAAGAAAAAGAAGGGAAAAGGAAAAAGAAAAAGAAGTTATAAGAAATGCTAAAAAAAAAAGAGGGCTCAAGTGTGAGTACTGCCTGTAAACCCCTTTCTTCCAGGTAAGATGTACAACTAATAGCCATCTACTGCAGTTTGGTGCATAACCCACACCACACTTTTCTCACTGGAGTGAGAAATACTTAGGGTTGTTGTTCACTTATACTTAGTGAATACTCAGGGATGGCTGTTCACTTCAAAAATTAGTAGCGGCTTTTACCTATATTACCAGGCAGGCTTGATTCCATGGGTTGAAACTGGGATTTGGTGCTAGATCTCCCACTTCTCAGTTAAGTGTACTAAGTATTAGCTTACTGGGAATTCCGTCTCTCAGAATTTGTCTCCTATTAAAACTCTTCCATTTTGTGTAAACAATAAAATATTAATTAAGCTAGAGGAAAAAGAAAGGAGGCAAGATTGACTCTATAGCCTAGTGGTTAGGGCAATCATGTGGGAAAGTCAGACTCACGTCCTTCTTCACTCAATTATTTATACCAAATGGAATAGTGTCAGCTGGAAGGAGTGAAAGATTTACCTCTGACCACGCTATAGCCTAATGGTTACAGCAGGCTCTCAGGAGGGTGACAAACCAGACTTAAATCCCTTTGTCAGTCTGAACAAGAGAGGCTTATGAAACTGGATCCACAGAAACTAGCTACTAAGCTGTATTGCCTGATATTTTAGGCTTGTTTATTAGGTTACTTTGGTAAGTGTTCTTATAGATAGGATAACCAGAGGAATGTTTGGGTTTGTCCGTGTATGATGTGTGGTAGTGTTTTTTTTTATTTATTTTTGTTTGTTTTCACTATTTTAATATAGCTACTGTCTAGGAGGTCTTCTTGTCATTGGGTGTTTGTATTATATGGTAGATAGACCTGTTTGATCCAGGAACAAAGGAATTTCAGAGAAAAGGGCAAACATGCTCAAGGATAGCTAGTGATAGTCTGGCAGGGAGTTATTTTGTAACACAGTGCTTTCTATCCACTATCATGTAGGTACATTATGGCAGAAGAGGTAAGGAACCTAATATTTCCAGAGGAGGAAGTTCCAGAGAAGACACATACAGGTCTGGAACTTGGCCTTAGTCCATTTTTTATCGGTCATTCTGAAAGTAGTGCCTCCAATTTATTTGCATGGAAATTACAACAGATACAAAGAACATGAGAACGCTATTTGATAGAGTACATTTTCAGCTACAAAATACTATTTTTCAACATAGTCACCATTATTACTTTCGGAGCAGCCATTGTAATTTGTCTATGAGAAAAACGCTATATGACGTTAAAGAATACTGATTTTTGACTTTCAAAGTTTTCCCTCCAGAATATCGAATCTTTGGAGATCATGCCTTCATTCTGGCTCTCTCACTGCACGAGATTATACTTCTGGGTCATCTAGCACTGTAATAGTATTTTATAACTGCAAGTGTTTTTGGACCTTTACCCATATGACAATTGCCCAATTTATCCATTTGTTTATATTTTCAAGAAAAAATGACACGATAATTTTTATGCATCAAGTATTATGAGAAATTATCTGTAAGCTGTACTGGCACTCACCCTTCAGGAAATGGATGTCCTTGAGATAGCCAGCTACTCTGACTTCCAAAATCCTCTTCGGGCTAATTCATCCACTGTCTCCACTCATAATAATTCATATTTACACAACCACAATACCCTGTAAGGGAATCAATGGATAGGTTAAAAAAAAATAAAAATACCACAGCATAAATTTACCTTCCTGGATATAAGTTGATATTCTTAAAGTTGGTCGCTGTTACTGTACTTATACTTCACATCTGTCTGCAGCAAAGCACAGGTATTGTGGTCATATACATTGTAGAAATTGTCTTGCAAATAAAATACATCTGAATAGGTTGTTTTGTCTATGGGGTTTGCTTTTACAATGGGTTAACTTTCACATTTGTTAAGAGAAACATGGGGCAAAATTCACTTCTAAAGACATAACTGAAGATGCTTTGCTGTAAGACTAGGTAGAAATGATTGCAGACAGATTTTGTCAAGAATTGTGCATTGTACAGATTTGGAAAAGTGAATGAGAGTTTAAAGCAGTTCACTGTGGGAGGAGTGATATTCTTGGGAGTGCTTATCCTGTCTGCAATAGTTGTAAGCAAAGTCGTTGAAAGTATCCAGCAGAGAATAGAGAATTTCCAGAAGTAGAAATAAATAGAAATGCTGAGTTTCCTTGAAAAATCAAAATACTCGCTAGTGCCTGCAGTGTCTTCTAGTGACTTCTGCTTCATTAGAAAGAATACAGACTGATCATCAAATTACAGATCAAATAAGATCAAATAAGGCATCTTCTTATTATTCTGAATTTACTGATATTGTAAACAATACTGCATGATTAATTTTTTTTTTTCTTTTTCTTTTTGAACAAGTGAAATTTAGACAAAGTTAACTGATGAATTTAGGTGATCCTTAGGCTACCCTGGGGACAGATCTTTTGTTATCATCTTTAGAAGGCTGCTGTGGAGGTATTATATTAACCTAGGTTTTTAAAGTTAAAGCTTAAGTAGGGAAATGAAGAGAGAATCTTCTTTGACTAAAGAAGAAATGTATTTTGTATGTCAAACACCTGCATATCAAAAGTTCTGAGAACGTTATCTTTATGTGAAAGGAATGAACTGTTGGCATTAAGACTATAAGTGCAGAGGCTCACAAATCTGACCTGAGCAAAGTGTACTATTCTTCCTCTATAGCATTTTACCCTTCAGGATTTCAGAATGATTTAATGATGGAACAATACATGAATGCATGTAAGCAGAAATTATTTCAGATTTTATTCCTCCAAGTCCACTTGAAAATTAGAGACAGAGAAAGCAATGAACACAGATCCTTAAATGGCAATTTTCTGTCAATATATAGAATGAAAAATGTTAGACATTGTCCACTCTGCTCTCTCCTTCTGCTTATGAAGAGAGTAGTTACACTGGAGACAAAGTAATGGCCTGATCCAAAGTGCATTCAAGTCAGTCAGAATTCAGTTTGTTGATGTGCTTTGGATGAGGCAGTGACAAGGGTACTGCTATTTTGCAGTGAATCTTCTAGATTAGGATCAGTGAATCTTTTTGCCTTTTTTTCTGGACCAAGTAGGAACTAATATTTCTTTACAGCTATTATGTATACTTTTCCTATATGGGCATGGATTTCCACCTCAGATTTCAGACTAATGTCTGCAAAGGTCATAATTATAGAACTTCTTATTTGGTAGAGTCTCTATAAAGAACGAATGCCATGACTTGAAGTAGCACACAGTGAATCATACAAGGCATATAAAAAGGTTGGGATCCTCCATTTCTGTGGGGATATTCATGGAATCATGACTCATTCTCTCAACACTGATCCACTATAATGGCCACGTTCCATGATCAGGCAATGATTTAAGCACATAAGCATTTGTTCTGTCCCACTGAAGCAATTTCTTATTGTGTTTCTAAGACAAAAGTGAAGGAGAATAAATAAAGCAAAATCTATTTCAAAAGCAAGTAACTATGGTAATTTGCAGAAGAAAGTAAAGGCAAAATGCGACCACCTGAAAGGTAAATAGGTTCAATGACATTATTATCAAGTATGGCTACAGCCTGACCTTGCAGGATCTAAAGGATGGTAGCCCCACCTAGAGCATCCTCAGATTTTCAAATGTCTGTGTTTCAAGATACACTTGGAATTCTACCTCAGACTTGCAACAAGATCCACTGTTTCTTATATTAAGGTCTTCTCTATTGTGAAAAAAAAAAGATTTTCCAAACTCCATAGCTACAGTCTTGCCAGATTTAATTTTGTACAACTTGAAGTGATGTAGTGTTCAGCAGCTGTCCCAGATGAATGTAACCTTACGTGTATATTAATGCTACTTAGTACAAGGAGCTTTTTGCAACTTGCCCTTGATAACGTGTCAATAGTAATTAACACCTTTGGAACTAAAGGAGAGTAACAAAAATGTGATGTATAAGTACTGGTTTGTAATAGTAGATGTACTGAGATTGTGGAGAAACATTTATCTACAGAAAAGTGAAAAATCAATTAAGCTATTTTAGAAGTAAAGATTTTTTTTCAAGGTTATGAAGATACATGTTAGGAATCTAAGTATTGTTAATAATGCACTTTAATAATACATAGTACTATATTTATGGTTCCAGCTAGTGAAAGCTAGCTAATGTACAAAACTTTGGATGAATATAGATACTCAGTTCTGA
>JACDJE010000237.1:1242992-1275942 GCA_016647715.1 Pavo muticus | reverse complement strand
TAATTAGTCTGTCATGTTTTTTTCTGGTTATGTCACAGAATGGATTATTTTCAGGTCGCTGAAAAAAAAAAATGAAATTCCTTAAAACAAAAATAAAGCAGATCTAGCAGACTCTTAGTCAGGTTTCTGACAGGTCTGAAGAATTGCACAAACAAAATTGCCTGCCAGTATAGGAGAGGTATCAACTTCCTCAAATTCCCAAGATGTGTTGCATTTCACTGCAAGTTCTTGAGTTGAGAGTGCTTGGAAGTCACAAATGCTACTGTTGTCATGGATGAAAGATACAGGTATGGACATCCTACAGAGTAAATGAATGTACACATGCAAATTCATTTCAAAGATCATGTAATGATAATCTTCAAAGAAACTCTGAGAAAGCCAACTAGGATACGTCACCACTTTAGCCCATAAAAGTAAAACCAAAATTCTTTCCAACACCATGAAAATACTGGAAAGAATGAAGTTATACCCAAGAAGTTAAATATTGAAGACATCTGATAAAGATCAGAACTCCAAATATTCTTGAGATAGCTGATTTCAAACAATTGAAGCAAAATGAAGAAAAAATGTAGTGTCAAAATTAATCAAATAGTTGTCTTCCGCCTTAAAACTTTAAATTGTCAATAAAGAAAAAAAAATTTTTTGGTTTCCATATCTTATTTAGTTGAATCAGTGGGGAAGGTGGAAAGTGGATACAGTATAAGCTTGCAGTAACTTTGTGTTTCCATTTTCTGTACACTATAGTGTGCAGAGAATTTGCTATATGAGATCAATGTGTAACATAAACACAGAAAAGATCAGCTTGACTTGGACACTGATTTGACATAAACCTTCACTTTTGACATTCTTTTTTCATGATCTGTCCAGTTTTAAAAATTTTGTTTAAACTTTGCTCACAAGCTACCTTTTTAAAGCTCTTTATGTTTCCATTTATCCCATAATATTTAATGTATTACCTTGCTTGATTGCTTCTGCTTCAATTTATTTGTGTATATTAGTAGTTTAACATCACAGCTGGATACATTTAAGAGCTTTGATATTGAAAATACTTTTGTATGTCTACTTCTTATGGCAATCTTGAATTGGTTTCATGTTGAAACACACATTACTTTCTTATTAACATTAGAAAAATTAATTAGTTTTGATACACAATGGGTGAAAAAAAAAAAAAAGTTTGGACAAGGACAGTAATTTGGAACCAAAACTTCAGGGAAAACTTACCCTCAGAAGTGTAGACTTGTTTTCTGCAAATGACTTTTCAGTGCAATAAGCATGCAGCACTTAGAACTTGTCATCAGCTGACATTAGTATGTCTTTTATGTCTTCTAACAGTAAAATTCTCTTAAAGAGCACCAAGTATTAAGTAGGCCCTATGTGGCTGTGCAGCTGCTCCAGATGTTTTGTTAGCAGTCATGGATGCATGGAAATTGTAGTAAGGAAAGTTAAAGAATGCAAAGGGTAGTGTTTCAAGCTGAGATAGCATGTTGTCTTGCATTGCAGTCACGCAAGGCAGACATCACATTACAATGAATGAGGGTCATCCTTTTCTTTATATCAAAGATTCCTGTGGTTATTTTTACACTATCAAGAAGGTACAGTAAATCAAGGGTGGATACAGATATTTTTTAAAGAAACTTCAATACATAGTGTTTTTCAGGATGTTCTCTTTGAACTAGCCTCCACTACATTAGCTGAACTCTCAGAGCACATTTTTCCCATCTGGTTCCACGGAGCAATTCACATGGTCCAAGACCAGTTTACTGTGTATGCAGAGCATGGCACATAGAGAAGGATAAAATTATTTTTTTCAAGATTACTAAAGAAAATGATAATGTCAACATAACCCACCAGATCTGAGTGATCTTAACTGCATTATTCTCAGTCTAGTAGGGACCAGCTTGAGATGGGAATCCAAATTTCCCAGTTCCTCATTGTTTTTTTGTTATTGTTTGTTTGTTTTGTTTTTTGTCTTTGTGGAATTAGCTTTCTCTCTAGATTGTGATTAGTGTATTAAGTACTTTCTCTAGTTTGCAGCTTCATATGATGCACTTATGCACTAAACATCTTTTCAACAGTAAAGTCCCCTAGGAAGCAATACAATTAAGGGAACATAGACCTAAGATTTTTCATGGGCTGATACTGAAAACAACTACAAAACTGAAATATCATCAAAAGTCAGTCTAAATGACTTGGCAGAGAGATATATATATAAGAGGTCCACAACTTCCATCTCTCACACAACTTCTCTTTAAGTTATCAGAATTGTTCTCTTCTTGACTGAACAAAACACAGATCTCTTAAGAGAGAATATCTCAAAATCTTTGCCAGATTGTCCTGTGATATTCAATAGTGAATATTTTCATTTATTTATATCTAAGCTACAACTTTACTGAATTTGGTTACTTTACCTGAGATAATACCAAGATCACCATCACTTCACTCAGTTTTCAAGTTCTTGAATGTAGACAAGCTGTATGTAAGTATTAAGAATAATTCAGTAAAAAATAAATTGTTATAATAAATATATATGTAATCTTCAAAATATTAGAAGATGGTATTAATTTCATTGAAGGTTTGAGTTTCTTTTTTCAATATAAAGTTGATTTTGGTCTGAAGGAATCAATGGCATTTGAAAATTGAGTGTTATTCTTCATAAAATCTGAAATGATATTCCTCTCCTTAGGCTTATGCAGTGACAAACGTACTTCTTTTATCCCTGAAGTACAACTAATTAAAACTGATTCAGAAAGTAAATAATATTTGAATGATATTGCCAATAGCTTAGCTTTGCTTTTATATCAATAATAAATGATAAGGTTTCAGACTATGAGAAAAACATTCTCACTGCTTAGTAAGAAATCTCACCTGTATTACTTCAATATATATGTATTTACAAAATATATTTTTAAACAATGCCGCATACAATAGCTAACTGCCATTTAAGTGTTTCAGTGAAGAATAGTGTTTAAACTTCCTGATACAATTAAAATATCAATAGAAAGGAAAAATACACATTTATGTTCATTTTATTTTGTAGTCAGTTTTAAGATTATATCTGAGTAAAAATTCATTAATTTCATCTGTTTCTATACACCCTTGCAAATTTCCCCACAGGAATAAGAAGTTCCCCAAAGGTCAGTATTTATTCTTTCTTATCCAAAAGTCTTGTGATAACTGCTGTAAACATTACCTACACAGCCTCTCAGAATACAGGTTTTTGACATTACCGGTCACCATCATAGCTGGCATAAATACAATCCAAATAAAAACCTACGTATAATTTTGGACTTAATTGTAGAAAAGGTCATCATTGAGCTATTCTGAGGTGTGTTGATTTCAGATTTAATATTTACTATTAGTTAAATGACTTTCTAAAATCAAAAGCAAAATCTGTGATGGTTTGCACCTCTGTGTATAAATTTGCTTCAGAGTTATTGATTTCTCTTTACTAGGACTGAAGTTCTACTTCAGTTGTGAGAAAAACAATGATTTAAAAGAATACAGCTCCCCTTTCTAAAATGTCTAAGTGAAAATGCGGTTTGCCATTGAAAATAAATCCCATACAGACAAGTAATTTTCAAAATTATCAGGATTACTAGCTCTCTTTCCATTAGTGTGAGGATGAAACAAAATACCAAGAATAAAAGCTCATCTGAACTGTAGCAGCCCCATTTCTAAGAAACATAATAGAAAATTCTTCTCTTGAATTTGAATGTTAGAAGACCAGTCAAGGAAATACAAGATTTTTCTATCATGCAAATCTTGCCAGCACAAATTAATTCACATACCTAATATACCCTTTTTTTCATAGCTAGGACATAGGACATGAAAAGCCAAAGTTTTCCAAATGTTTCTCAAAAACAATATAATCAATCATTTCCAAATACAGAAACACTTCAAACCCTGGGACTTTGTCCTTGCTGAAGATATTTTTTCACAAGGATCTATTTGGTGATTTAGGGAACTAGCAGTTCCATTAGCTGTTTTGCTATTATCTTCCCAGACTTGTCTCTCTACCACCCTCCACAAATTACATTTGTG
Organism: Pavo muticus; assembly: GCA_016647715.1. Taxonomy (NCBI): domain Eukaryota; kingdom Metazoa; phylum Chordata; class Aves; order Galliformes; family Phasianidae; genus Pavo; species Pavo muticus. The sequence continues at coordinate 1,271,901 of JACDJE010000237.1, read as the reverse complement.
AATTTAAAAACAAGAATAATTCCTGCTCATTTCTTTTGCTGTCTGAGATACTATTATTATTTCCACATATTATGCTGATTATTTGAGTTACAGTAGTCAAAACAATGATGAGGTATTTCCCTTCAAAGATTGCATCTCATTCAAAACAAATTTAACCCTTGTGCTTTGAAGCACTTGCACAGACTTAACTGTTGGAATTTTGTGCCTGACAATATTTCAGTTACATTCCAGTACAACTGTATAACCTGGAAATTCCAATGCAACTGAATATTCTGTTATCTGCTGAAAACAGCTTAATTTTAATATGCTACAGTTGACTTAAAGGTTAAGCGACCTCTTAAAAGAATGTGAACTTGTGAATAAGGGAGTTCTTATACTCTCAGGTGGCATTTTATTCACCACAAGAAGTAACTGCTAATGAGCTCCCTAGCTAGCAAAAGCTAGATGTAAAATATGTAAAACTTGAAATGTCTGGTGTTTCTGAAAAAAAAAAAAAGGCTCTGTGAGCTTGGCTTATTAGATAATTTACAATAGATCAAAGAAGGAAGGGGTAAAACCAGGTGTCAAAAGCAGAGACTGACCAGCCAATTTATTTTCCAATGTTATTTCATGGTCTACCCTTATTAAAATATTTGGTTAATACAATTTGAAAATAAAAGTTTACTTCAACTAAAAAATGTGTTGTATTAACATGCATTAAAAAAAAAAAAATTGTTATGATGTCACAGTATACCAAAGTACAAGCTCATTATGTAGGAACCAATTTAGGTTTTTTTTGTTGCTCATATCAACCTTAAGCAAAGTGAAGAGTTCTGATTTGGAGTACTTAGGCTAAAAAACACATTTCCTTTAAGAGTTCATCCTTGAGATAAGAGGAAAGGGGATTATAATAAGGACGATGGAATGATCATACTAGAATCACTGACAAGTGCAAGAGAAAACCTCAAAGGACAAACTGCTTGTAAGACCAGTGAGGTTTCACACCCCTGCACATAGCCAGCAGTGCTATTCTGGACACTGAGGCAATCATATTTTGAGTCTCTAATTTTGGAAAGTACTATAGCAAGTATGTAATTATCTATTCTACAAAGTATCCAGGCATATGCAGAGCTACTGGCTTCAGCGAGACTTAAGCTGTTGGCTGCCATGTACCCAAAGTAAGTCTGTGCTTAAAGGCAGTTGGGTGTTAGAAAGCCAAAAAATGTAATATATATTTTACTATATATGTAAATATATATATACTTATAATATATATATTTACATATGTATATAACTGTACAAGTTTATATTTCTGCGTAAAGATCTCTTTATTAAATTAATTTCAATATTAACATTTCTGTTTGTTGAAACTATGACATGAAAATAAATGAGTATTCAAAGTATAAAGTATCAAATATAGCTAGAACAGAAGTCTGGTCTTGAAAGACTTCAGGCAAAAGAAAGTATAGAAACAGTGTTTTCAACAGCTGAAGCTGCAATAAATAAAGTTCATTACCTCCACCTTAAAATAAGTTTTGTTAAAGGAGACCTTCAAATAAATATTACGAAGTGCTTTCTCCACCTAGAATGCCAGTTTAACTTCTAGCTGAGCTTCAGGATTCTTAAAAAATACCCATTTGGGCTTGAGCAGCTTCAGAGGTGTAGGAAAACTTGCTGGCAACAATTTTGTTCTCCATCAAACAGACTAAATTTCACCTATGCTCCTGCTTTGTTTCAAGAAAGAGAGTTTCAGTGGTGTGCAGGGATTAGGAAAACTGCACTCTGGGATTTTATTTCCCATTTTCTTTCTCAGATGGCCTGTGGATTTGACTCTTGTATCTGCCAAGTTGCTGGAAGAAACAAAGCAGCATTGTATCTTAAGTAGGATCTCTCACTGCAGATACAACAGATTTCAGATGCAACAGTTGATGTTGAGTTCTATGATAGGCTTTTTTATCTGGTACTAATTACAAGCTTGTTTTTGTCTCCTGGTATGAGAGATACATACATAGACTGATGCAGTGCTACCTGTAGTAGACTGTAAAACCTGATACGGAAGTCTCTGAATTGGAAGGTACTAATTGTGCAGTTTACTTTAGATAAACAGTGAAACAGCAGTGAATCTTTCTAAAATGACAAGAGAGAGCCTGCTGCTGAAATAAATATATACTAAACACTTATTTTTCTCGTCTGATCTACTGGGGATTAAGTCTGATGGCTAAAAGGCACTCAGGAACTTAGTACAATGTTTTTGTTCTAAAATGTACATTGTTTTTTTTTAAAAAAATCTGTGTTATGTCCCAAGGCAATAATATTTTTACCTGTCAGTTTGTGATACATCTGTATTTACTGAAAGGTGAGGAGATCTATGCAGAGTTTGCTATTAATAAATTATTTTTAAGACTCTAAGATACAGAACCTTTCCATTGCTATCTTGCCTCTCAGCTCACAATTTGTTCAGTTTTTAAATTCACAACTTATCTTTGTTTTGGATGTTACACATCTATTGTTCATGTTACTAAGCAGCATATGAAGTATCATAGCTGATCAGAATTGGTTAACAAAAGGCTCCGGCCTGCTTACAGTATCATTTGGTATAACTGTGTGGTGATTTCAGAGTGAGATAATTTGGAAATACAAGGTATAACATAGCTTTAGACTGCTACCAATTATATGGAATAGGTGATAGGCAATTCTCTTTTGCTTAGTTCATCAGCAGTAAGGTTTCCCTGAGCAATAACTGTAGGTCATGAATGTTTAGAAGAACTTTTAAATTTCTGCGGCTGGTGGTAGTTCTTGGTTGTCAACACAGACAGCCTGGTTTTAATTTCCTATTTGTACAGTGCATCACCTTATACTGAATTAATTTCTGCAACTTTTTTTCTCTTAAAATCAATGTTGTCTTAGACAACAGAGCTGTCTTAGTATATGCAATCACCTTTGTCAAAGTAAGCTTTTCACTACTGCCTTGTACTATTTTTGTTTTCTAACATGCCTTTGCTCTTTTAAGACTATTAAACTCACACAAATAATGTTGTCTAATAAAGCAGAAGTTATACTGTTAATTTTATTGTAACTAAAGACATTCTGTAATATCACTTTCAGCTTGTTTTGTGATTTATGCAAATGAATGTATTTGATTTCTATTCTCAGAGTTATTCCTACCATTTTTTTTCCCTTTCTTTTCTTTCTTTCTTTTTTTTAGGAAATGGCCTAATTGCTAGCTAATCCTATTGCAAGATGGCATATAACTCAGAGGCTTGCATTATTTTACCTATGAATATTCTTCATTTTCCCAAATGGCTACTGATGAGCAATTTCGCTTCCAGGGTGCTCAGTAAACTGATATTATTTGCATATACATTACTCTCAAAGGTCTTCATCTAGGGAGCACCGTTACTTGTACTGCAAACTCACTGCTTTAGGAAGTGTTTTGATTTTTAGTCCTTAATTACACAGCTACTATTTAAAAATGTTTTTACCATTCAAAAAGAATGTTAACAGATAATTGGGAGGGGAAAAAAAAGCACAATGGAAGACAACGTAAAGTTAGCATATTTGTCGGTAAATCTCTGTTTTCACTCATCAACAGCTGCAGTTTAATTAAACTCAACTGTTTACAGGTTTTCACAAGAGAATATTGTATAGATATGTACATACCTACACAATGCAGCTGAACAGATTTACCTTCGTAAAAAATCATAGGCTTCTAACATAGAAGCACCTTTCTTTGTATTCTTGAGATTAATGCTCAGGTTTCTTTCTGATATGTAAGGATGAGATATTATCAGAGAAAAATCCACAAGAAAGCACTATAAAGCAATAAGGGAGGAACACCAGCTGTGCTCATAAATTTAGACACTTAGTATAGATGAAAACCGTTATCCTTCATAAGACTGGTATTATAGTGAGGTGAGTTTAGTGCATCAGACAATGTGAAAGGATTTAATATGTATTAAAGAAGGAAAAGTAAATAAATAAAAAAAAAAAAGACTATTAAAGATTAGAACAGCTTTAGATGCTGTGTTGATCAATAGCAGTCTCATCACAGGTAAAAGTTCACTAGATAATATGTTGAGCTGCAAGTTCAAAATGTCAATAAGATGTGGAAAATTTAAAAGCAGGACATAGCTTATGGGATAGTTGTACTTAACTTTTTCAGTTCTTATACCTCAACAGAGGTGTTTGTGAAAGCTGACAAGAAACTAACACCGCTGAATCATTTAAAGTTCATTTGTTGCGCACTGTCTAATGATCTAACCCAAGGAGGCATTCTATAAATACACATGTACCCACAGAGATTTATATCTAGGTCAGAATGCTGCTTCCACATCTATTACTAATTAATTAGGTGCAAATGGCAGAAGTACCTCAATGACAAAATCTATCATCTCAAAATTCCTGTATTACTGCGGCTAAATTGGCAGCATTTGCAAGTGCTCCACTTGGAGAAAAAAAAAAAAAAAGGATTAATTTTTACAGATTGTACAACGCTACTACACAGTATGTGTTCATTTCTGATCTCTAAATGATGCTTCCAACATTTAACTAGATTAAAGAGTATGATTAATTCTTGTGGTCATCCAGCAGCAACTCTATTAGGCTGCCACAGATTCAACAGATTTACCCATGAAACAAGTTGTTATCAGTTTTAATTTGAAGGGGAGAAGAATCATAGATTTTCTTCTTTATGATAGCTACTTTATTAACACAGTTAGTCATGGTAGAAGTCTAACTCTTGATGTGAAATGACAAATACTGCTGAAATTTAATCAAGTTATTAGACTGATGAACACAGGATACAGCATCAATCAAAATTTATCTGAAAGATTTTTCCATGCTATGACAATTGTGATCTATATTTTCAGCCTGGTAATTAATAAATAGACAAACTCTTTAGAATAGTAACATTTGTATAATACATTTTTTATTGCCTAGATATGAAATATATTACATCCTTTCCACCTGTAAATGGGCAGATTTAGAAAACTGAGTTTTAGCCAAGATCATTTTTTAGGGATTTTCTTGTATTCTGGTGGCTTGTTTTGTTTTTGTGTTTGTTTGTTTGTTTTTTAATTTTTATGAACATCAAAATTTTAAATTCATAAAACAAACTTTTGTCTTTAGAGTATACATAAAAATTATTTTTCATCATACAATAAATGAATATTTCTTAAGATTCATGACACAGGTGTTTATAAAAATATATGGAGACATTTTAAAGATTTCTTCTTGTCAGAAAGACCTATAGATAATAATATACTCATGTATTGCCATTCATGGAAATAGAATTTTATATTACAGTGAAATTCTTAAAATTAGTGATGCTCTGTGTTTTAAAGGCTAAACATTCATGTCAAGATGCTTGAGTTTTAGATATTCTGTCATTATCAGTAACCTTTAAAAACTCTGCAGCTTTGGCTGTACTGACAGTAACATTTGTCTATATTCCACATAGTTTATTTTACTAAGTTCACAGCAGCATTATTTCTGTTCACTTCCATAAGGAATAGACCAAGGAAAGAGCTGGGAAGTGGCAAAGGGCACAGTCATAACTCTGTAGGAGATAACATCTGCCTTTTAGTTTCAAATTAGCACTGAAAAACATTTCAACTAAGTCTCTTTCTGCTTTGTAAAATTGTGTAATTTAAGGCCTCTAGCAACCCAGAACTTTCTGGAAACCTTATGTAAAAAGTAAAAGTAAAATGAATTAGAAGGTGTCAGTTCCGAGTATGATGGTAATGATAAGAAATCATCTCTTCAGTGGGTGCCATCTTGGCCAAAAACATTGACATTAGGAAGGAAAGCACTTTGGCCTATAGTGGCTAGTTATTTGTCCACTAGCTCTGACTGTAGTGTAGAATACGTCTGGAATTGCCCATTTCCAGAAATATTCTATACATTTTCTAGAAAATAAAGGTTAAATCTAAGAACTAAATCTATCTTGTATTAAATATGAATGATAAGAAAAAAAAAGTGGTCTTAAGATATGTCATAAGCCTCTTAAAGCTGTGCTATCAAGGAGTTGATTCAGTTCATAATGCCTACTGTGACTGTGAAAGTAGTTCAGAAAGACACACGAAGCACTTCTTTGACTAGAAAAGGGCTGCTGTGGCTTTACATATGATATACCAACTGAAGGCTTTCTGGCCTTAGAATACCTAGGTATACAGATTCTCAGCTGAAATCCAAACAGTGAATTTGCTTGTGACGTCTGAAGACATGTAGCTGTTACAATAAGGAGATCTTTTTATTTTTTAATTTTTATTTTTTAAAGATGATAGTAAAATAATAAGAATCCAATTGGGATGTGGAGTTATCTTTATTTCATTGAATGAAGGAAAACATGATTTTAGTTTTCCAAATTGGTTTTACTATAGAAACACAGGTCAATGTTTCAAGTTGTCAAAACAATCTCATCCACAGCAATCTGTGTCTGATGGATGAAGACAGCCTTTCACAAGGTAGATGGAGTTCGTCTTATCCTGTGCTCTCAGTCTATCCCTCCTGATATTCAAAGACAGTAAGGCCACTGCAAAGAGACACAGGAAAAGAGGTAGCAATTATTTCCCCTAAGGCTTACCTGGCAGAGTAATGATGAAATAAAATGAAGATATAGATGAGTAGGTTTGAAAGAACAAGGAACAGTATAAAAGAGCTTGAAGGCTGAAATGTCATTCTTGCGTGAGAATAGGGGGTTCCCTTCCTTGTGCATGGTCCATTTTGTTTCTTCATTGTACCTCCTTTGGAAAGACAGCCAGGTAGTGAATTACTTCCCGTTTAGATCAGTCTTATCGTTACAAGCACACTGAAATGTGACGTATAATTTTGCTATTTGAAACTGCAGTAGCTGGAGGCTATTTAGATGAATGCCTTTTTTTTTTTTTTTTAGTACAGTGATAAACTAAAATGCATTATTTTGATTTAAAAAAATTCAAGTCGAGCAATGTCAGAAGCAAAGCTGTTTCAAGGATGTGAGATAACTTTGCATTGCATCCACAGTTTTTTTAAAAGGTGTGGAACAAACTGAGAAGGTTGTAAACTGACTTAATACTTGAGACATACTTGGAATTGTGATCTACTCACATACATAGCCAGTTTCCCAGATATAATTTCCTGCATGTTTCATTTTATGATGAACAGTTGTTTTTTTTTTTAATTATTTTTTAAAAAAAATCTTTGAAAAAGGTTTTAATGCATTTGTATTTATTCTGTCAGTTCTTAATTCAAAAGTGTGCCTTTTGAATAAAGTTGGATTCCATGTTAAAAAAGTGACTGCAATTTGTTCATTCAAATTAACTATGTGATCCATCATCCTGTAGCATCTTTTTCAGAGCAATGTCTGAAGTGATGACTTATTGCCTGTTTGCAAAGTGGAGTGAATGGTACAGAAAATGTAATTTACTTTTATGCCATGGACTGAATTTATTGTTTACTAATTGGAATGTCATATACAATGAATTATTCAACAAAAAAGACAGTCACAAGGAATGTCAGTAATGAAAACCAAACAAAATCATTGAATCATAGGTTCAAGTTCAAATAATCTTAATTGGGCTAAGTATTTGCATTTGTGGATGACAGGTAATTATATTTCAAGTAATCAATTGTAAACCTCATTGAAGTTATTTTCTCAATAGGCTTTTTTCTAAAAGAAATGAATCTCACAGATGGTGGTTTCATTTTGATATTCACTAAAAATGTTATTGTTCATAAAAGATGTATTAAAGTATTCTGACTGACATTGTGACACAACTCTTGTCTTCTCATTTTCTTTAAGTAATTTTCAACCACCACAGCTTGCATCCTTCTTCCTGAGGACATAATGCATATTAAAGTTGTATGGGTTGTATAGGGAGAATGAATGAGGATCATGAATACATCAAAAACATACAGAAAGAACAGAATGATTTTATCAATATCACTTTAGTTGACAGCATTCTATATATCATGTGAGTACCTCCAAAATTAATGCACCCTATTTAGTTCCATAGAAACTCCAACAGATACGAACAGCACAAGAACACTATTTTATAGAGCACATTTTCAGCTACAAGACACTGTTTTTCATCATAGTCACCACCACCATGAGGGGTGCATTTTCACTGGCAATGAACAAGAGACTGCATCCTGTGCTCATAAAAATCTGCACCAGCAGAGGTGACCTGATGTCACCTTTGCTGAAATGCACCACTCACCACCTCACTGTGCTCACATCCACTGCTTGGTCTCCATCAACTTTCAGCAAGCATCGATGAATGTCACTGGGTGCCATTTTTTCCACATGGAGGAATTCAATCCCACTCATTTGCTTCAGCCACACTTCCATATCAGACGCAATTCTGTCACACTGCCCCTCTGCTGCCATCTGTCACACGGCAACAAAATAGCATATTGGTGGGAAGTTTCAACTTCTACTGCCTTTGAGCCAAATAAAGGTTTTATTTATTTGTTTTTGTTTCATTTCTCAATCTGTAAGGTGCATATAGTGTTGATTCACTTTCTGAAGAAGGTGTCTTGTCTTGCAATAAAGGGAATAAATTCTCTTTCTAAAGGGATATCTAATTTTGTGAGATACTTTCATTTAGGATCCAGGAGATGCTATACATAATATATTGCTTAAATTTGCAGATACTGTCTACCTAATAGTGCTAAAGGGAATTAAAATATATGAGTTTTAAAATTCAGAATGATGTGGAGAAGTCAGAAAAATGATCTGACAAAAGTGAGACAGAAAAGTTGCAATAGGGACAGCTGCAACACTGTAAACTTCAGAAGGAATGGAGAACAATTAATTAAGAAGAAATTATACACAAAAAGACCTGAAGTTTATGATTAACACTGGTCATTTATCACATGCCTTCATCAAAAACTATGTCTCATACTTACGTTTTCAAAATAAGAACATATATAAAATGAATATGTGTTGGTTTTGTAAAAAGAAGTGATGGGTAACTTGTTTGCCTTCTTTTAAGGCAATTTTTTTTTTTTTTTTTCCAGAGGATTTCTCCTCTTTCCACTGTCCATTTTCTGTTTCTCTTACCTCTAATTCTTACCACCTGTTGGGACTGGACAGAGATTTTAACAGATGGTTCTACTGAACCAAACTCAATCAAATCAATCGATGAAATTTTTAGCAGAGTTGTTAACTGGAACATTACCTGTGGGATGCTCAGGGTAGTCCTCCAGCTGTATTCAGAAAGAAAATAGCCTTAGCTGGAGTATTATGTAGACCAGCTGAAGAAATTGGAAAAAAAAAAAAAAAGAGAGAGAAACACAAACAACAAAAACAAAAACAAAGTTCTTATGAACAGCTAAAATAACTTGCTTAAAGGATGTACATAATGGCCCCCAGGCATACAGGGCACTGCACAAAAAAGCACTGGAATAAATGGTTCCACTTCTAGTGAATAAGATAGGAAGTAATGGAATTGAACCATGGCAAAGTACATTTAAGTTGGTTGTTAGAAATGTCTTTCTAATGGTAAGTGTTCTTTTAATCACTGCACTCAAACAATAAGAAATCTTCCCCACAATGACTCAATTGAAATTATAATATTGCAGCAGAAATTTAGAGCAGAAAAGCATCTTCTGATTTTACAAGGTCACTTGCTTAAAAATACTTTGAAGAACTGTCCTGTCCTAAATGAAAGCATAAAGAAATCTAACTAATAATCACTGGAATAGCATAGTTTTATTGACATTTTTTAAAATAGTACGTTAATGACAACAATGGAAAAGGCTGAGGTTCACAAAAATTTTCAGAAAATCCACTTGACATGCATTGTCTCATTTTCTAGTCTATGAATAAATTCTGTAAGATTAGGGATGACACATAGTATAATTAATACATAAAGAAGAGGATAAATTCTAGCTTTCAGTTATGGAATCATAATCAATGCATTAGTGTGCAAATCCCAGTATGTTAGAAAGCATAGTTTAAAGTACTTTGGGATTATTCTAGCTAAAATGTACATGAAAAATGAAAATCATCATTAAAGCATTTATTCCCTACTTCATTAATTATGCAGTTTGTTGTTTTTTATTTCAACTTCTTTTTAATAATATGTAATCATCCTGAAAGATGCTATATTGATATCTGAAGAGAAAAAAAGATCTTTGTTTAGCTACAAAATAATTGCAGAATGGGAAGGAGAAAAGTGCTGATTCTGTGATTCTGTGATATAAGAGATTACCTAGAAATTTTCTTTGCTGGGACCAGTAAAAAAGAAGATGATTTTTCTTGATTTGGGTTTATTTATTCTTACCAAAAACTACTTGGAATGAAAACAGAGCATTTTATCAATTTTCATGACGTATCATTTTTTAATTAGCTTGCATTCAGAAATGACCTTGGAGAGAAAATTAGAGTGGTTATTTTTAATGGAATGCAAAAGAATTTAATTTACTTTCTTTTTGCACTTTTTAGTATTTCCCACTGGTGGAAGTGGTAGTCAGCATATAGTATCATCTGCATGCTTTCTAGCTGTATTTTTAGTTTTAACAAACCAGTAAGATGAAAGATAGCTGTGGAACAAATTTACAGCAAATGTCAATCTTCACACTGATTTTACATCAATTTTATACTTGGAACCATGCATAAGGAACTGAAAACTTTCCATCATTCTTCTCATATATTTAATATTCCGATATTAAATATAATTTAAATTGTTTGACTTTCAGCTAACAAAATCTCAGTATCATGAATATTAAAAGTGTTATAAATATTCATTTTAAAGTATTATTTTTTCTGTAATATGATCATTTTAATGTTGTTTTTTTTTTTACTAAAATGTCACTTTAAAAAGGAAGAATCCACATTCAAAACATTAAAATCAATATTACAAGAACTGCTTTTCATATAGTCTTTTCCATGTTCAGGCAAGTTTATACCACTTTTCAACCTGAGCAAATCTGTAAATCTTGTAGCAGGAGTAAGTATTTGTAACAGGATTTGAATTTTTTACCTACTTTCTCTCTTACTTCATAGATTCATAGTTTTTACTTTTCCTTCTATCAAAATTTTGACATGTTTAAAACTGCTAGTGATAATCAAAGTAGAAATTGAATTCACCACTTGAATAGGGATGTCAAAAATATTCACACTGATCACAAAAATCCAGTGTTTGCAAATGATAGGAAATATCTCTCTTTATGGGAAATAATTGTTTGTTAAGGAAGAACTGACTTAATTTTACTAGTGTTAACTGTAGTGTTTCAGTGTTTCAGTGAAATGGAGGCATTCCAATAATGATATATTGCATATTATCTAGAGCAGATAGGTACCTGCAGACATATATGCATTTTTGGTAATGACTCCACAGGAAATATCAAAGCAAAAATGGTTTTTAACAACAAGAAATGATAACATAGAAATTTGTTTTTTGTTAAATCAGTAATACCAGACTGCATAGTTACAAAGTTTAAGTGGACTCACAGTTAAAAGAGCTGGAACAGACATACATGCTTACAAAACTGATAATGTTTCATGCTCGATTTTCATACCTATAGCTCATTGTGTTAACATGGACTGCTGAGATTTAAAGGATAGGTCAAATTCAAATTATAACAAATGGATATAGAAAAGCTAGACACAATGATGTTGTTCATGTGGGAGCTGTGATCAAATGAATCCAGCTAGGATTTAAAAATCAACGTAGCATCATCTGTGTTTAGGTCCCACTGTCTAAAATGTAGATATTAGAAGTGAACAAAGAAATTGTGTACATTGTTATTGTCCAGCTTATCCACAGGATTACGTTGATTGACAGAAATGTGTGACTATGAAAGTATTTCAAGATTTTCTGATGTTTTTCTCCTCCTTCTTCGATTGACAAGAATTTGATGAATGAGATAAGACATCCGAGCTGAATATCTTAGTAAAACTACATTTCTAGCCACAGTAAACCCAGTGTATTACATACTGTGCAAAACTAATCTAACTGGCAGTGCAGCATTTATTACTGGAAATATCTTCTGAGGACTTGTGCTCATGAAAAATTTGATTAAAGAAAGCTGTATTGGTAAATATATGCTGAAAACTGATTATGCGGTATCTGAGAACAAGGCACAATACTAGAACAGTATAAAGAAGATTAACTGGTAGGTCCAAGGCAAAAAGTAGGCAGAGTAATTGATTATATATAGAATGGAGACATTTGTGTGATTAATTTATTTTGTAACTACAGTGTTCGCCTTTCTAAGCAAAGGACAATCAACGACTGTGAAGAGGAACCGTATCTAATTAATAAAATTGCTATTCCATTTCCAGAACATTCAACCTCAGAAAGCAATGTGTTATCGATAATTGCGAAATGTGTTTGGGTCTGCTGATCAATTCTCTCTTTTAGATACTTACAAGTGCTCAATGTTCCTTAGTTTAAATTAACTTTCCCTATCCAAACTGTATGAGCTGTTTAATGTGATTATATAGTGCTTTTTGAATGACTGTGTTTTTATGCAAATATTCATTGGTCTGTACTCCAAAGCAAAGCTCATGTCACTTGCAGAATCATTGTTTCTTTGAAATAATCAAGAGAAATATATGATCTTTTCCTCAAAATAATTGTTATGGCTGAAACAGTTGATACAATGATATATCACAATCTGCTAGTGTACATGCAGTTTTGTTGAATGTAACCGCAGTGAAATTGAAGAGTTAAAAACAGACAAATCGGTATTTTAAAACAATTAGTGTTAGCACTGACTAATAATATTAAAAAGAATGAAAACATGTAAATTGTCTTCTTTTAATAAATTCTTGGTAGATTTGCAATCTACAAATATTGTGTTAAGGAATGCTGATGTTCTGTTATTTATCAGCATTATGATGGGAAAAAAACATTTCTTTTTTTTCTTTTTAGTGAGATTAGGTCTGTATTTGTGTGCTGGTCTTCATGTATATGCATGTGTGTGGATTTTTTATTTTTATTTTTTTAGGGCAGAATGGTTTAAAGCTAGGAGAACCAAGCTGTCATGTTGATTAACTGGACGATTAACTGCTCACTCTACTCATTTGTTTTGCATTACCTCACTTTTGTCTTGGCAAAGCAGAATACTGCCCACAGGGTTTGTACTGTTACAGGATATGTTACTCATATTTATGTGTGCATCTTCGTCTGAAATAATGCAAGTGTGACAGTCCTTTGTATTTAAAAGCATTAGCTATACAATTTTAGATGTCATTGAATGAGTGCACTAAGTGGCAATCATATCATTTTTTAAAAAGTTTCTAATACTTTTGTGTATTTGGACAAACTTTATCAGATGATCATTCACATATTTCAGAATTTTACTATGCTTTAGCAGCAGTTTTTTAGCAGCGCGTTTTGGCAGTGCACATCACTCAGCAAGAAATAAATTACAAATGATTATCCGTCATAATAGTACTGACAACTCTAAAGAACTGAGTTGAACAGATACTGTTTCAAAGTTCTTGGTGCAATTGCATAGAACTTTTGCGATCCTAAAAAATGTACCTGCTTTTCAAAGCCTCATCTATGTTTATACAAATTCTTTAAAGATCTTCAGCATTTGCGTCTTCTGAAAGGTGTTTGACAGTAACAGCAAGGTCTGGCAGAAATGCGAGTAGAACATTTTCTTTTAATAGGTAGTGAATGATTTATGTCATATAAAAATATTGCATAACAAATATTTTTAGTGGGAAATTGTGAAGCAGTGAAATAAGTTATGGGTAGGCATATCACATAAATTTCCTTTACTTCTTATTACGGACAGCAGCTTTTATTTCTACATCCTGTACTCTCTGATGGTCAGAAGATATCTTCATACCTGTTTTGAATTACTGCATCTATCACTGATGGTACATGTGGCGTCTTGTAAAAAGTTAGGGTTGGATGGGAATTTGTTAATAGAGTATAATTAAATTATTGAGATGGATTAGATTATGGTTGTATGGACAGCTGGTACTGAATTTAAGGAGCTTAGTATAATTTCTGTATCACAAATTTAAGTTTTATAAAAGGTCTCTGCAACTGGATTGGTCTCAACTATTTGTATTTTGTGTAACAAAATAAATGCTTTACATAGCAGTTATGAGCACAAGCAAAATAAGGGTTATAAGTAAAAAAGATAATTTTTAAGATAATTTTATAAACCTGTTAGTAGAACAAAATAAGCTTTTGGTGTAGTAAGATATTTTACACCAAGGAGTCATATTGGTCAGTATCTACCAGAAAGTGGAGTATTTTCCTTAAATAATCTTCTTAAGAACATCTGCTGGAACACTTGTGGATGAATACAATCTTTATCACAGCACTTCTACTCCAAAGTTATCTCACTCATTAGCATCATGGAAGAGTCTGTTTATGCTGCCACATCTCCTCTGTAGCTCTAGATGCAAGAATCTCACCTGAGCTTTATCAAAGAATCAAACAATGGCTTGGGTTGAAAAAGACCTTAAAGATGATCCAGTTCCAACCCCCTTGGGCAAGGTTGCCAGCCACCAGATCAGCCTGCCCAGGGCCCCATCCAATCTGCCTTGTCAGGGCATTTTTATGTCATGCATCAGCTATTTTTTGAGGAGATGAGGGTGATCCAGAGTTAATTTATTTGCTTATGACTGCAATCTAATTATGAAACCTTGTTTCAGTACAAGTGATTTTTAATTTATACTTGTATTAACACAGCCTCACTTCCAGACATAAGAAATTGAGTCTAAGCTAGTATCATTGCTTATAAGTAGTCTATTAGTGTTAGTAACAGTCACAAAAAAGGAAAAATACACTTTGGATTCCTGATTGATGTTGTACAAAATGAGCTGTCCTATTACGCACCTTAAGGATTACAGGACAGCAAAGTAACCTTAAGTTTTTCAGTGCAGATAAACAACTATATGAAGCACCATTCTGTTCATAATCTTAGCCGTTTTTTTTTTTTTTTTTTTTTTCCTATGTTTTCTTTATTTCTTCTGGTAATATGAGGTGGACAAAAAGATTCTCCCTTCCACTACAATGCATGTCAGCCAGAGTATAAAAGTCTGCCTTACTAATTTGGTTGCATTTGACACCAAACTCTGCAGTGACCTATATGACAATACCAACAAAGAACAAGTATCCAGGATCCTAAATATCCATGCAGCATTGAATAAAAAGAAAGGAATCAAGTTATCCATACAAGACAGTAGATCTGAAACTCCTTAATTGCTAGGATCAACAACACAGATATTTCTCAGTCCATCCTGTAAGAGATGAACTGATGCCAAACTGTCCTTAATTAGGTTTTTCGGATCATACAATTTGCTGCAATTTGTGTCCTTGAGCTACTCTGAGGAGATATCGAAATGTAATAAGCTTTACTGTAAAACATATTAGGAAGGTGATGCCTCTTGCTTAGAATAGAGAGCAATCTTTATATCTGCTGCCCAGGAAATGTATACAGAACATCTGCAGTCTAACAGCTGTTGAACGTCACCTTTGGCTAGATCAAGGGCTTAAAATGTGCTTAAGTAATCTACCACAGCTCTTATTTTTAAAAAGTACATCTGTGCTGACAGTTTTTCCACCAGCATACTCCCATACATGTTGAAACAATAAACAAACTTGACTAAAATCAAGGTGATAATGGAAGATACCAGAAAGCTCCAAGATAATTCAAGTTGAATCATACTTTCTTAACACTTTAGTATAATTAATGACCACAGAAGAGACAAGAAAAGTTTCTCTCAAAGCCATAAAGCTATCTTGTTTTATGCTAATGTTATGCCTGTGCAATGCACCCCACTAATACTGAGTTGTAGTAGTTCTGCCTCTGTGAGCTGTATAAAATCTATTGTTTGGTGATAACAATGAACATATTACATTTTTGTTTTCATGTTTTAAATGTTCTCTTGCTGGGGTATAATCGACATTCAATTGTCACTCATCACATAGAGGCTGGTAAAAGACTTGGAAAAATCAGTAGGGGGCTTCTGTTGATTTAATAGTTTGTGTTTTAAGATCATAACAAGCTACATACAGAAACTAAACCATTAGATTTTTAATAATTATTTTTCTTTGTAATTATTTCAAGGATAGTTTCTTTGCATGTCATAAATTGATTTTATCATTTTCTAAATGATATTTTTGACATTATAAAGTTATTAGAAAGCTATTTACCAATGCAACCATGCAAGGAATAACATCTTCTGATGAAGAAACATTGCAAGGCTGTAACAGGAAACAATATCTTTGCTTAAAAATGAATATGGTGTGGTGTAAGCTATCAGTTCAAGTGTGGGAAAAGTATAATATCTCCACTAAGAGAAGGATTTGTGTCACTCAGTATAAAGACATCACTTTGAAAATATGAAATATCTCTTCTCTTAATATTAACTGTCTTACTCTGATTTGCCTCATAGTCCTTCAAGCAAGCTCACAGTCTCTCTCAATATAATCTTCACATACATTTCATTTTATATGTCAGAAAATGACAAATGTAGTAATAAGAATTTCATTTTTAATTAATATTTTTCTCAGATATTTAGAGATCATTTTATAACTCAAATACTGTGTGAAATTTTAGCACTAGCTAACTTTTGAGTTTTTCCAATATAGAGATTTTAAAAAGAGAAGTAACATGCTAAAATATAAATTCAGGAAAAAAATAAGATCTGTGCTGCTAAATGATTATGATTACCTTTAGGACACTATAATTAGAGACTGCATAGGCACTTTACACCATTAAGAATACTGAATAAAAATTTTGATAAAATGTTATTTTTTTAAAAAATATTTATCAAAATTAAACAATTTAAAGCTAAATCAAGTTTATCAGTTCGTTTTGAGTTTGAATTTCTCTAACATGAAAAAAGACTATGGTCTTTAAAGCCACTGTGAACTTTTTCTCCAGACAATAAATAAATTAATTTGTAATCATTACCAAGTGTTTATAAGACAAAAATAAGTACAATGCCAGAGAACTTCAGTAAAACAACGAATTATTTTAGGTTAGGTTTCAAGACCTGGAAACCAACAGGAATAACACAGATGAACTGTCATTGCTTTAAGACTGAAAGAGAATGGAAACCAAAAATATTTAGTTTCAGGAACCATTACCAAATTATCTGGGAAATACATGCACCAGCTTGGCCAAAGGAAGGGAATGAAATTACAATTAGGTTTAGTGGGAAGGACAGGAAAAAAGAAAATGAACTTACATAAACTGCAAGTAAGAAAGCTGAACGTTTGCTAGACAAATACAATTCTTGGAATAGAAAAATATTCGAGATTAGTGAATGAAGGAAACACTGCAAACATAATGTAAATCATTTAATACAGCATTTTGTAAAATCCTGCACTGAAAATTAATCTAAATTATCTTGGTTGAAAGATTTACATGAATTTTAAATGAACTAAAGGACTAAGCAAAAAGCTATAAGGAAAGAAACACGATGGATTGGAAGAAGTGCTCAGTTTGGAGCTGCAAAAATAAGTGATGTTTCCAGTCTTAATTAACTTCTTCCTTAATGGTCTGGAAGGAGAAATACGCAGTATATAAATGAGTTTTCAATATGATACTAAATGGCATTAAAATGCAGACACCAATATGAATAGAGGAAATAATAAGTAAGTAGGTCATATGACATTATATATTATATGAAAGAGGTCTACAGTAAAGAACTAACTTGGAGAAAGTACAAGCCACAATACATTTAGAAGACAAAAGATGATTGAAATGGTGATTAGAAAGCAAAACAGAGAAGCCCTAGGAAGCATGTACGGCTAAGTACATACAGCTATATGGGAATGCAAACAAAGGATGCGAACAATGTTTCTCTCCAGTGCAAATTACAACTACTATGGACGGACATTCTCCTAAGAGGTTACAGTCTCCAGATGATTTTCAAAGATCTTTGTTATTGTTGTTTCAGGTTTTACATTTGCAGACTTTGAGTTAAGCAAAGGCAATCTGTCTGGCTAAAGGATCATCGACTACTAAAACATCTTCAGCGTTTTGCACATTATTAGAGCTCTTTCACACCTTAATCTGCACAATTATGTTTTCCTCTTTTTATTCTGCTAGAGATTCTGTTCTATTTATCCTTTTCTCCTCAGGTAACTTCTAATCCACTCCTTCTTATGCTTTGCTCATACTTACTACGTCTTTTATAAAGCTTCTTAGTAAACAGTAGTTTCACTGTCCTTTCATTTTCCAGACCCATCACTCTGAACCTCTGAGTCCTTCTCCTTGTTATTCTATCCTGAGAACAATACATTCCTACACCTTGCAAGGAATTTACTCTTTAAAGATGATTCTTACATGAATTCTTTAAACTTCAGGATGGTCCCATCAGCCACAGTATTTGCAAGTAGAACAATTATCTTATTTAAATTTCACACGGAAAAAAACATTAGGGCAAAGAGAAGAAAGTAGCTTCTCATTTGTATGGAAAGAAAACAAATCTCTGAACTCCAGCTGAGGTAAAATGTACAAAACTGAATTTTCTAAGCTGGAAATTCTCAGTAGAAGAACAAAACAGGAAAATGAAAACCTGCTACCAAGGCAGATTTGGATCTGCCAGTCACTCATGGATGTTAGGGTTAACAGAGAGATCCTTCTGGCAAAAAATAAAAATAAAAATGAAGCACTTAGCCAGCCAGCACTGCCTGTCAAGTGCAATTGTTGGGCCTGGGAGATTGTCCTTACTTTGCTTGAAGGCTGTAGCTGCTTTTCACACGTAACATGACTCTCCTTTCCTAACTGCTTTTCAAGTGTATCATGATTAGCTGCTCCTATAAATTACAAGTCTGTGTTCTGAGGTACAATTGCTAAACTCAAACATTACACAGACCTGTATAGTAGCTTTGCAATATTTCTTTCTAGACCTAAACTTACAGACAATATCTGTAACACTTTCAACAGAAATGAATAACATAATGATTACATTGTAAAACTTCATATTAATAAAACTTAAGCTCAGCCTGAATCTTGAGATCAAAAAAAGGAAGTTACTGTACTACCTGTTCTTAAGTGCTCATTTTCTAGAGTGCTGTTAAAATAAACCAACGAGGTATTCCAGGAAATGACAACCCAAGGAGACAAAATTGTTTTTNAAAAAAAAAAAAAACAACACAGAAAACAGTCACCTTCTTGCAGAAATCTAAACTTCTCTCACCCAAATTATTTCTGTTTTCTCCATCTTTCTTTTTTCATATTTGAAAATCTAGAAAAACAGAAAACTATTTCCAGTTTCTAGCCAAATATCACAAAAAGTTGATTAGGAACAACCACCATACATTTAATACAATATGACTTGTCATGAAGGTCAAAAAGTATGTTCTGTTCCCTAGTTATATAGCTTTATCTATGAAACTTTAAAGACAAATACTTACACTTTAAATTAAAAATGCAATTTGTACAATAGCCATATATAAGTGCCTCGTTTTTAGTATGTTCCTTTCTACAAAATCATTAACAAGAATATTTGTGGAAAGTAATCACAGAAACAGTGTGTACACAATTTAAACTAATTCCTTTAAAATCAAAAGAATATTCATAGATGTTTGCTATAGTCATCCAATTCTAATTATTACTTACTTTTGACATCTGTGAAAATCAGATAAAGTATTAAAATGGAGAGTCTGAAGGAGTAAAATATTGTTCTCCTACTAATATGAGATTGACATATTATGAAGTTACACCCTTTAGAAAAAATGTAACATTTTAACTAGGAATATCCTATTCAATTACACTGCAGGAAGCCATTACCTACCTTATTAATATGATAAAAGTATGAAAACTACTGTAGTTTTAAGGACGTAAGGGGGGAGTTCCAATATTTTAATCACATAAAAGTGTGATATAAGTTCCATGTTAGAAGTCCAAGTTTCAGGTGATTTTAGTCAAAGTGCAAACGTTAATGAGTTGAAAAGTTTTTACTTAAGGTTATTAAGTCTGACTGATGAATCTATCAAGGAAGACAACAACCGCTGAGAAAGACATCTAACAATCACACCATTTCATGTCCACAGGCCCAAAGATTCAGCATTTATATCATGGCAATCCAACTGAATGGGTGTTTTTGTGCTCCAGCTGCTCCAGCTACCTCTTAAGCCAACTTTATCTTTCATTGTTCCATCAAATCTGCTAACCAGTGCTTCATAGAAGCACTACTGTATTAGTCACTTCTGCAATTAGTGGCTCTTAGTACTTTGATCATAGTTAAAGTTACAGATATTTCATGCTGGGGAAGGGTGAATACCCAGAGATTTCTGTTCACAAATGAAGTTAGGGATAGAATCATGGAGCTGCCTTCTTCCCACTCAAGTAGACAAATCATACCTTGGTCCTTCAAAAGCTCACCAGAATTTCTTCCCCAGAAGTCATTATTCTGTAGCTAAGCCCTTGAAAAGGACTTCAGCTAAGTCCTTAAAAATATGAGGGAATCACATTAGCTCTTTTTATATTTTACATTCAAGTAGATTTTACCTTACAAAATAAATGATCAAACTTCCCCACATCAAATTGCCCTAAATAATATCACACTCAGACTAAATATTGGTCAGTATGATTGATTATGCAAGCAGAAAACTGTAACTATGTATTACAAGCAACAATAAAGGGAATACTTTAAGCAACAATTACATCTGCCAAAAGAAAACACTTCATCCTTTCTGTGACACTATATGATATGAAGCANAAAAAAAAAAAATAGCCCTGCCTGTATATCTCTTACTTGTTATTTGTATTTTGTTATATCAAATCTTCCTAAAATGGAATTTTTGTGATTGATTTTCTGTGATTTATCACAGAATAGCTTCTGGTATTCCAGGCCTAAAGTGCTGCGAAGTATCTCAATTAATAGCCTATGGCCACCTACCTCAAAACATACCTGAGGCGTGTATTTATAGACCAATAAACATGGACTGCCGTATCTTAAGGTCATATTCCCATTCCACGTGAACAAGCTCACCCCCAAAATTTGCCACAAGCAATCTGGTATCGCAATTCTATGTTTTAATCCCTAATAGATTTTATCCACTTTCTGACAAACCATGAATGCTGGTATTATAAAGTTTTTTATTTTTTAATGCTTTAGAAATATAGAAACAGCTCTGTTTAGTTTTCCGATGTCTTTTAATCCTACTCATTTAAACACGATCCATTGATACAAAAATCACACGCTTCTCAATGTTAAATGGAAATGGAAGAAATTCACTTGTGTATTTTCATCGGAATTTTGAAGAAATTCGAATCTACTTACAATTCAGCATGTTCTGTAGCTCATGAGTTTTAACGTAGAATTAAAGAAATATCTATTTGCAAATTACAAGTCTTCCCATGACACTGTGTCATGGTTTTATGATTTTTGGTTATCAGTATTCCACATCTTAACATCACGTAGCGCACTGAGAGTTAAAGTGTTCTGGGTACTTATCCCCGAAGAAAAGAAGAACTACATTCCCCAGAGGACTGTTCGCTGTGCTGTTATCATTCTGCTCAGGGGGAACAGATATAAGGCCTTGGTAGTTCATCTTACCGGGCTCTTCTTCGTCAGACTCTCTCCCTTCTGCTTGACATTCTTGGTGGAGAATGCGGGCAAAAGCTGCTTTTTAGCTTTTTAGAAAGAATCTCTCTCTCTGCTTTCGGGGAGCCTCATTGGGAAAGTTTATCTCCCTCTCACAGGTGCTCACTGAAAACTTGACCTTGAAAGTCTAGGCGGACTGCCAATATTCTGGGATATTTGTAAACTCTGAGCACTGATATCTTACTTCCGTAAAGAAGAAGAAAAAAAAAATGCTTTCTCTTGTAAAACTGCTTTTCAAGGGATTGCATGCCATTGGTTTTTCTTTTTTAATGCTCAAAACGTACTGGGCCTTATTTAAGTTTGCCACTTTATTTTTAATTATTTTGAGGTCCCCTGTTCCCCTTTTCCAGAGGCACAGATTTTGCAAAATCCCTCTGCCCTGCTAGTCACGGAAGTGGGCCGAACCAGCCCGTAAACTGTTGACACACTGGCATACTTTTAGCAATAGAAATTATGCAAACACCTATGATGATAATCCTTCTTAAAGGACACAATTTTGGACCCTGCAGTCATCCACTATATCACAGAACTTCCCCAACTAGAGATCATGCTAAGACAAACCTGAATAAATATTAGTGGAATGCCCCTAAACATACTCCATAATACCACACAAAAGAACAAAATCTCATTTTTTCTCTTACATTATTCCAGACTGTGAGTCACGCAGCTCCAGATGAAGAAACAGTCTCAAAAAATCCATTCTGATCTTAACCTACCAACAATTTTTTCTTTTTTTTTTTTTCCTACCAATACTTATGAACATACTTTATTCACCAATGTCCTTAACCATAGACCTTCTGACAAATATTATTTAAAGAATGGCCAAAAGCTCGAGTGTTGTTGATCTAGTAATCAACAGAATGGGATGCAGAGCTGATGCTGAGTTGCAGGGTTTTGTGCCTAAATTGGTCCCTGCCAAGTGCCACAAATGCACCAGTTTAGCCACCAGCAGGGCCTCCTCACACTTTGGGTAGCAGGCAGCTTTGGGGCAGTATTGTGGGGTATGGGTGCAGAGGTGCTCCTCACAAGTATGTCATCTGCCTCCTCTGCTTCCCCAGACCTAGCAGCAACAATCAAAGCTAATATACCAATCCTGGAGTCAAACTGTGAGAAATTCCCATCACTATAAAATGTAAAGGGTAATCACATTTTGAGCTCCAATTTCACAGAAAGCCAAATATTTCCTCATTCTAGTCTTTAGGTTTTTCACATAGCAATGAAAGCTGTTTTCCATAGAATAGCAGGTTTTCCATCCTGGGAATTGGTCTGCTTATGTTTGCATTGGCATGTGGGCATATAAATGTGAAATATTTGACATAAAATGAAACTATAAAAATTGCTAGTAATTATCACTATGACTCCAGTCTAACACTCCTTATTCACATAAACCTGACATTGCTATTGTGGCTGTTTTTCTTTCAATGAAGAACTGAGTATAAACTCATCTATGAGAAAGTTCCTTGAGATTTAAGGCAGCACCTTTTCTTGTACAAAGAATTGCAGATATTTATGTTAACACGGAAAGAGTATTAAATAGCATATTAGTGTCAGATCGAAATAACCACAAGTCTTGCCAAGTGCATTCTCAGCTCTAGTCAAGTTATTGTCAAGTTTCCTGACCAAAATACCCCAGTGAGAGCTGGGTGAGACACGTGCTCAGTGTGCTTCTTGTCAGTTCCAGAATAAAATGCTGCAGGATATACATCAGGTGTTAGTTCAAAGTATCGAAGTGAGCTTTAAGTTATTGTAATGAATATCTTGCTATCTTATTAGGAGGTGTATTTGCTCACACACATCATTTATTAAAGAAGTATTCTATAAACCTAGTAATAAATGATACTTAGCTGAGAGTCCCTTCCATGCCCAGGTTATTTTTCAAGCACAGTTTACAAAGAAGTCTGTTGTTCTGAAATAGTGTGTTGGTCTAGTAGATATTTATTCAGCAAATATTCCCATGATAGTAAATGTAAAGATTACCAAAAGGCCTATGGCACAAAAGATCAGATGATTTAAGGTAACCAGTGATTTATGGCATTGTTACCTCCCATCATTGAGGAAATGAGGCTTGAGACTGACTAATGTTTCTA
The DNA here is from genome assembly GCA_016647715.1 of Pavo muticus. NCBI lineage: Eukaryota > Metazoa > Chordata > Aves > Galliformes > Phasianidae > Pavo > Pavo muticus. The sequence continues at coordinate 1,248,309 of JACDJE010000237.1, read as the reverse complement.
TTTATTTTGCTTGCTGGAAGCATTTATAACTTTCTCATGGGATTTTTCAGAAATACACTGTATGGTATTCCCAAACTCTTTTTACAGTCTTTTTTGATTTTAATTATAGTTGAATAGAAGTAAAATCTTGGGAATACTTCTAATTTGCTTAACTCCTTCCTGCTATGTCTTGTTAACATTATTCCTAATTCATTCTTGAGAGGAATCAGCCTATTTGCTGTCTAAGAAACCTCAAGGAGAACTACTCTGCTTCATTCTTTTATAAAACTGAGTATTGCAGGGATCAGCCAGTATCTAGAAACTTTTGAAGAGGCAAAAGAAGCCACAAGAGGTGGGAGAAAACATGAGGTTTCCTTTGTGGGGTTTACCCCTGGTAACTGTGAGGAAGGCACAGTGGGAAGGTTGCAGTCCCCTAGCCCCTGGCCAGCTGCCATTTATCTGATGGCTCTGGCACCGGGAGAATAGGGCTTGGGGCTGTCCCCAGAGCTCCTAAGTGCTCAGCAGCCATCTGCCAGCACAGCCCCAGAGGTGCCTCTGCTGATCACTGTCTCCTGGATACATGCCTTGGGGATTGCAAAAAGAAAAAAAAAAAGAAAAAGGGAGAATTAAGAGTTCTATCTTCCCTTGAAAAGCAAGAGGTTTAATCTGTATGAACTAACAAGTGAGTTCCCACTGGTACTGGTAGGTATACTAAATTGCCACACATGGTGATGTGGCATTCAAGTAATGGAAAATACATTCTTGAAACTGCTTTGCTACCCCTGGATAGTGTGACAATGAGTTGTTCCTTAATTTATGGATTGCCTGAGTAAGGAATCAAAGTGTAATATGTCTTTTGCAATGATTAGCAGCCTCAGAGAATGCTTCGACCAGGGACAAACGCTGATTTGTTTATGAGGTCAACCAAAAGACATACCGATGTTGCCTACCTAGCAGAGCTTTCAGTTACATTCAGTCATTTGTTATCTTGTATTGATAAAGTTAATGCAGAGAATCAAAGCCAAGCTTATATCACCAGTAAATATTATGATCATATACATCTGCAGAACACACAAACTCTGTCGTCACTTAACTAGAGCTTTTAGAAAACCCAAACACAGTACTTGATTTATGAAAGTGGTATGACATGTTTTTTCCATTGATGAAACACACAGCATAATGAGTTAAAAATTAGTTATTATGCACAAAAATATTTTAGCTGAGGTCATAGTTCATAAGGATATCTAGCTCTTTGATAGCTATCTCGATTCATATATTTCAAAATATTTAATTAAGATGGCAGAAATTATTGAAAACCTTCTATCATATAGGGAAACTGAGGCTCCCAGTGAGTTAGAGCTACTTTCTTTTTAATTAAGTCAAGTAGCAAAAGAATCAGTTCCTCTGTCCCTGCCTCCTCCACCTTCATTGGAAATTGGAAGTTTGACCAGAGCAGGTAAAGACTCCTAATATCCCATTTCCCTCCAAAAGCTTTCCCAAGTGATTTTAGCAATTAAAATAAAATTAAAATCTTGTCTAAATACCAGCATGCATGTACCTTTCTCAGGTTCCTCAGCATTTTTAGGTATTCTTGACAAAGTGTTCCTTTTGTCTTTCAGCGATCTGCCCTTCCTCTTGGCACAGCATATGATCTTTCTCCACCCATTCACACAGTCAGGAAGGGTCTCTGTCTCCTAGAAGTACTGCCCCACTGGCTTCTGGTGGAGTTCCCAGTGTATCTGTCAGTCATACTGAAACTTTTTTTTTTTCAAACCATGCTTTGAATTTATTTGTTAGGTTCAGGATTATTTCACTTTTTCAACATCCTGTTCAGAACACAGAAATTGTAAAATGCTTATCATAAGATGTGACTGTGCACTTCTTCAAGATGCACCTGAGCAGTGGTCATCTGGGTTTAATAACCTTCATCATCTCTAGTCAGGGAGATATATAAATAGCTCTAACAGACTTCATATACCCTGATGCACTTACTAGTGCAGCAGTTCTAAAATTCTTTCAAAACTGTAAGCATACATAGGCTCATGAAATTATCAGAAAAGTACAGTAAATGCACCATGATACTTTTACAGTTATGATAGATCTTTGATTAATGCATACTTCTGGAGGTAAACTTACCTGGAAGCCTAGATTATCCTACGGAGAATCAATTTACTCTATTTATAAATCACCTCAGAAAACACACTGCAAACACACAGCTGCTTTACTTCCAGTTGTTTTAGAATAAACCTCAATAAAATTACATTGGTGTCTATACCAGAATAAGGGAACAGAATAGGGTCTTGAGCTTTTGCTGTTTACTAGAATTTTTCTCAGTAGATAAAGTTTAAGAATGATACACTCCTAGCTAAATAAAACCCGTTGTAGTTTATTGTAAAACAAGCTTCCTCCTGCTCTTCAGAACTTACTATTTGAAGGTCCATGCTCTCTACTGGAATTGAGAGTACTCGGAAACTTTTAAATCAGACTTTTTTGGAAGGAAAATTGGATTTTGGCAGAATCATACTTCTTTTTTTTCAAAGCCCTGCTTTAGACATATAAATGTCCAAAGATTTAACCTTGCTATTAGAATCTTGGTGCCTTCCCCGAGTTTTCCTATTTTTTTGTCCTATTTCTCTTTGGTTTGCAGCTAGTTTTTCAGTCTCATTTATTGAGGATCATATTAATTTGTCAAAGCTGATTTTTTTTTTTTCTGAAGAAGCTCTAGGATATAACCTTTCTCTTAAACTGAAAATTTATTTACATCAAAAAATACAACATGGCTTGTCAGAAATCAGGAGAATAGTAAATATTCCTTAAAGGACATGAGAATATTGGTCTCATTTCAGAATATACTTCAAAATACAGATCAAAATAAACATTAAAGATAACTTTAATTTTCCATTAGTCCAGCCCTGTTAACTACATCTAAAATGCACTTGTTAGAGACCAGTAAAATAAAGACCTTAATAGTGGTCATTATTTTTTTTTTAAATAAAAATTTTCTTGTTCTCTCAGAGGACGAGTTACTGTGTGCAAAAAGGTCACTGAGGGAAAAGTTCACACTCCATTATACACAACCCATCCCACAAAGTACCAGATCAAACCTCTTTGTAAAGATCTATGATGTGGTACAGATCCTGGTAATGTGACAACATCACTTATAGTCACTGCTTATTTTATGAAATAATGGACAGACCTTGGCACTATAAACATGGATTAAAATAACTTTGTTAAGAAGCTAAAAAGCTCTGTTAGAATAATGCAATAAAAAGTCACTTTCCAAGGTGAAACACTATCCATTCATAATATATTTAATGTAAATCAGAGCAATGAAAGTTGAAATTATAAAAGGATTTTTAAGGCATTTTTCTTAAAGCAGTAATCAATACCTACGTGCTTCCATTCTGTTAAGAAGGTCAATGGACAGTCTTTGAATAAGTAGATCACTTGCTGTGGTGTTTAGACTTTTGTTGTTCTTCCATGGAGATTTGAAGGACTGATTGGTAACCTTTTATTTAATAACTTTACATCTTTTGCTTGCAGTGGAATTTTAAGTGCAATCAGGCTTTCTTTGTGTGGAAAAAAAGATCGCACCACCTCAATTAATAAACCTCCTCTTTTTGATAAATTGCTTCACTTTGTCTATACTCATCTTCTTCCTCTTGAGTATAGTTACAAATGACTACTACATCTGAAAGGTAGTGCACTCTCTGGGGAGCTGGCACCAGCAACTGGAGTCATTCATAATTGATATAGAATGTGAGTTCCCAACTCTCACTGGGTCTTTTTCTGCCACTTTCGGCCTAAGTGGGGCCAATATGAAAACATCTACCCTATTTACTCATTAGTTTTGTTCAGATAAGAGATACAATAACAAGTCCTACATAACAAAGTAGCACTAAAAGGAAAATGCTTCAAGGTAACGGGGCTGGTAATTCTGAGTATCAGAGGAGATTCTGCTGAAATTCTATCACAGCTACATTAATACCAAGCAAGATTATCAGAATAAATATTCTTGCAATAAATATCAAGGAGTTAAGAATAATTAAATCATTATTGTTAAATGTTATGAGAAAAAAATGTAAAAAAAGCCATAAAATAAGCTGTGAAGATTTACCTGGTCTTTGCATAATACACGACAACATCTTGAGACTTGTCTGTGTGCAAAATTTAAATTGCAACTAGTTAGGCAAAATGCAAATTGATAGCATACATGATACTCAGCAGTAACTCACTATACATACGAAACATAACAGAATGTAAGATTATTTTATTTTTGAATCAGAATGGGCTACTTCACATGAAGGCGCTCTCGGTGCTATATCTTGTGGGAAGTCACAATCTACCGCTCAGCATGTAATATTTACTAATGAAAATGTTTTTCTTCACAGGATCTTTCAAAGATAAGTCAGCACTCAGTATGGGTCATGAAAGTACAAACTTACATTGTTATAATTCACTTTAACAGTTTTGAAATAATTATTAAACTACTTGTCTTCTCACTTCATGGCTTTGAATACGTACCAATGCTTCCTCATGGAAATTAAGGTTTTTGTTTGTGAAGACACTAGAGTAAAGAGAGAATATAAAGCAAGAAATCAAGACTGGACACGTCCAAGGTAACATAACTACTTAGATTTCTGCTGACATATAAGTCTGAGCACCCACTTTTCTTCCCTACCATTCTATTCAACAGTCATTGTATTAACAATTATAGATATGAACAATGTAAGCATTAAATACTTGTTTTGTTCACTGAGATTTTTTTTTTTTTTCTACAAAGCAGCTAGAATGAAAGCTATGGAAATAGTTGGCTGCAGAAAATTTCACCCAATTTAATTCTCTCTCAAAAAACAAACAACACTTCTTCAACAACTAAATTAATGTACCTCATCGCATCCTATATTTAAAAATATGTTTTTAAATGTATTCCTTCAATTGTGGTGAAATATAACTAAGAAAGTTATCACTCAATATTTTCTATGCAACTATTTCTTACAACTCATCCTTTTCCGCTTTTTCTTTTACCCAGACTGAGAAACAAATCACATTACAGTCAAACTATGAAGCTCCCAGTCAAGTACTGGGTTTTCTTTAATCAAACTTGAATGCATTATCTCCCTATTGAGTCTTATGCATCTAAGGTTGATAAATTGTCCCTATGACTGTCTCAGAGATACATGAGAGTCAATTTTGGAAAATTCTGGCCCACTGACTGCATATCATCAATCATTTGAGCTACAGAGTTGGAAGTAGATATTAAAAAAAATTGATATTTTACACTTTTTTTTTTTTTTTTTTTTTTTTTTTTTTTTTTCTCAGTACTGTTAGCAAAGCA
>JACDJE010000237.1:1173039-1240470 GCA_016647715.1 Pavo muticus | reverse complement strand
CCCCCTTTTTCTCGTTTGTTTTTTGCATCTCCAAACAACAAAATATAGAGGAAACATTTGCTAGAATTATTATATTTATGGCAAAGCATTATTCAGAAGTTCCAGTGGCTGTTAAACAGAGTAAGCAAGTACTAGTGTATTCTTATTCTCCTTGATGCTCCTACAAGTTGGCTCTTAGCAATGGGCCATTAATGAGCATGGGTGGAAATCTAACTGGAAATGAACTTGAACTCCACCATCTGCATTGAGGACCTCGCAGTCTTTAGAGGATACTGTTCTTTGCACTCCTTTCCAGCTGCCTGACACTCACCTCTCCATAGGCAAACCAAGCTGCCATGTAGGTCACTGTGAAATGATCTATGCCATACAATATCATTGTATGTATTTTCTATCTGAACTACCACACAAGCATTTGGAAATACAGGTTCCTTCCTTTAAAACTTGTATGATCAGAAAATCTTCTTTAGAGTTGGGGGGAAGGAGGAAAGGGAGATTAACTCTGACTTTCCACTGTTTCCTACTTTGTGTCTCTCTTTCAGTTGTGCATACTGATGTACATGTGTGCTGCAAGTTCCAAAACAGCAAAAAATAAATGAGGATACTTTTTGTCATCTGCTTTATTTGCTATGTTAGCAACTTATCTTTCCAGGCTTTTCATTTTCCTCTTTAAAAGACTCTGAAACATATATCAATGAATTTCTTTGTGACTCTAACTAGCATAGTTATATATATATATATATATTTTTTTTTTCCAACTGTAGTAGGTGTTGAAGAATATGAATTGAATTTTGAAGGTTCCTGGCTCCCAAGCCAGCAGGAGATGAGGTTTAATTGCTTGGAAATACATTTTCACAGCTGATACTGGGGAACAGAAAAAGTCTGTATGTCAAGAGCCTCTAAACTAATCATTTAGCCATAACATGCACGACTGTATACCTAGGGACAATGTAACTGTTAACAGCTTGAAGCTGTTGAAAAAATACACCAATGAGAAGGTTTCCTCTATTTTTCTAATGCTATTCTTCACCCTGAATAAACTAATAGAAATGTTTTATTTTCAATTCTGTCAGTTTGAATGAAAACAATTATGTGCTCACCTAGTTTTAGCACTGGAATTTATTAGATCTGAGACTGTTCATTAGGATAACAATTCTGAAGCTGCTCCGTTATTAATACATTGCCTGGATAAACTCAGGGTTTGCCTGTTGTATCTGGTTACACTCTGGAGACTGAAGTTTGTTTCCAGCACAACAGATCCAGTCAAGAATTGCAATAACAATTAGCCATTAGTCACTAGATCTCAATTTGCCGTAATAGAAAATAATTTCTTCCAAGTATTTTCTCCCTGGAAAAAGGGAAGAAGCATAAGGAACTGTCAAGCTTTTGAAAATTAGAGCAAGAAAAATCTGGGTATGGCTTCTGAGAAGATAACAGGGATAAGGCTTTAAAATGCTCTTTGAGCTTACTGTTTTAACATGGGGCTAGATCTAAATGTATCGACATTGCCTAGTATAGAAACAGTTCATTTTTTTTTTTTTTTCAAATCCTAGTGAAATAGAAAATTTATCTAATCTCACCCAGAATCGATCACATTGCTCCTAACTTGATACAGACATATGAGAGAGACACTGATAAACTTCCCCTGTGCAAAGTCCTACTTCTTGCCACTCTAATTATTCCTGAAGGACAGAGCAGAGACACATCTCAACCTGTTTCAATAACTATCTTTTAGCACCCACCAGCTTAGGATACAGTAGTTCCCCTCTCATTAATGCTTCAGAGAAGCACCAGAGAGCAATTGGAGGCAGAGGAGTTGTGGTATGCCCATGGCAACTTCTTCAGCTGCTGATTTGGACTCTGAAGTAGATAAGGGAGCAAATGACAATGATACCCCCACAGAAAATCCCATAACAGCTCCCTGAAACCAAAGGGATACTCTGCAATCTGAGCTGGGCTTGAGCCTTGCTGCTCTGTAAAAGGAGAAGCTAACTGTGATGTTGTTGGAGGGACTTTGTGTCCTATTCTCCAGAAGAAATATTTTTCAATCTATAAATGCTGATAAAACACATCAGTATAAAATATGACTGAACTGTTAATTTTCTAATTCAGGGTGTTCAAAGAACAAGAAGGATATACATTAACATAATATTTAACTCACCTCCATTTGCCACTTACAAGTATCAACTCGGCATTGTTCCTTTAGAATTTAGGAGGGGAAAAAACAGAAAAAAGAAAAGGAAATTCTGTTGCATTTCATAAGGAATGAGCTATTTCCCAGCTACTTCCCTATAAGCTGATCAAAGGCCTAGATAGAAAAAGGACAGTAGGATGGTGTAACTCAGTTTTATTAGAAAGCACGATAGCAGAAAGAGTAGACAGCATTTCAGATTAGATCCTTATTTTTACTGGACTACCGTCCAGTTGAATGAGAGATTATAAAAGAAGCTTCAAAATGTAAAGAATGAATACAGTGAATTGGTTTCACTAAGAACAGTAATTGTAAATATAAACAGAGGAGGGATCTTATGCCTATTGGCAGCCTGGCTAATAATCACTTGACAGGTAGTTAACTATAGAAAGGTCAAAGGTCAGGGATTTTTAATCTATATTTTGATGATCCCTTGGGGACTGTGTGGTGTGAAAAATAATTTGGTATGCTTGATGCTATTAAAGGCATGATCAGCTTGTCAAAATCCATTAGCACTCACTTTTCCTTCAAATAAGCATTAAACTAGCTTTTGGTGTAATTATTTGAAGCAGATTTCTTATCATTGTTAGTAATCCTTTATAAGTATGAAACATTTCATTACTTCCATGAATAAAAGTGATTTTTCAGAAATTGGTAAAATGCATGAGATATTCTTCAATTAGGTCTATTTAAAACATTAAACATTTTCCTGATAGGTTTCAAGTTAAACCAAGGACTTCACAGGGAACAAATACGCTTACTGAACATGCATCTTAATATATGGAGCACAGTATTATCTTTTATATGTTTATAACACAACAAAGGCCAAAACAAATCTGCATTCTCTTTTAAAAGGAAATCAGAGATATATTTAGTCTTATTGTATAGCTTTCACACCCAAAGTGTTTCTAATTTGACATTTTCTCTGAATATTCTACAAGATATTACTTGACTCTTTAGATAGTTGTAAGGAAGAGAAACTTCAATTGTTTTGAACATTTGTTCACCGTAGTTTCAAAAACATTTCTTATAATGACCTTGAAAGTAAAGAAACTTGTAGAGATATTTTGGCTATACAACATTCATTAGTAAGTAATGTATAAAGAATGCTAACGTTACGCAGATGAAATATTTCAAGAATCATATTTTTTCATTAAGTTAAAATACAAGAAGCATAACTTAAGATAAGAGGATGCAGTAATATGTACATAGAATATTCTGAAAACGTGTTAGAGTTAAGAATGTAATAAAAGTGAAATGAAAACAAATTTCACAGCAAATAATATATGTACAGCAGTTGCATAAATCTCATTTTAAGTATATTTTAAATATATTAAGTAAAAAGCTATTACTGCAGCTTTCAATTTGAATGCTGTCAGTTTCAAAACATGCATCCTAACATACATTTTAATCCTATATGTCAACCTTTAAAAATATGTTTGGAAAATAGAATGAAATCTTTTGATCTTAAGCTGTCATATATTTGTTTATTAAAAAAAACACAGAAAAAGAGCACTAATCAATGCTCCTCAAAATGTAATAAATCTTTACTTATCTCCCCATAGATTACATCTGTATCTTTAGAAATGCCTCAGTCAGTCTGGTTCATTTGATGGGCAGATGCATGTCTTGCAATACTTGATGAGAAACTTGTCAACATACTTTGGCCATGTCTACTTTGAAATGTCAGATGGATTTCTCTTGGGTATCCTCCCTTTTGCTGTGCATCAGAGCAAAATAATATTTTATTGTTGGTCATAATTAATAATTCATTAAAATGCACCAAATGAACACACGAAAAAAGAATGTGGATATAAATCTTATTAGGTCCCTGGATAAAGTCACACTATGCTTTTGCATTTTGAATTTCCAGGAATACATTATATTGTCCAATATTGGAACAAGCTGAGAAATGTAATATAAAAATTTGATAAATTGCTTTCTGCCTGTAAATGAGAAAACAGAGTTGTGAAATGAACCATTCTGGCAAAGTAGAATTTGAGCTCAGAGTGTAAACAGTTGAGTTAATGGCTAGGGTATCTCTGAGTCTCAGAAGCTGCGGTACATAGGGAGGGTGAAAGTGAGGTTACGGAAGCTCTTCAATATTTTACTTTGAACATCCATACAGGCCTTAATTAGACAGATTACCTGTTCTGCATGGTGCAGTGTGCTGAAGAGCTTTAAACTAGCTTGTCCTCAAGGCAAATGGAAGGCAAATCAAAAAGAATTACACTCTACACAAATAACAATAAATGTTCTATTAATGAGTATGGTAAAAAACAAAAATTTCCCAGCCCATACATTATGTAGTTTTTAACTTTACTATGTTCAAAAGCATTTGTTAAATATTTACTGACCATTTAAATTTATGTACCTAACTGGTCCACCTCTTCAATGTTTCAATCTATGTGAAACCATAATGAAATTTAATGTAATTACTTGATTTTTGAAATTTTTATGTTTCTTTGTATTTCAGAAAATGTGACAATATAATGGAAATTTTTCAGACAAAAAAATAAATGCTTTCCTTATTTCAGTTCCACTGGATAGATAAACAGTTTATTATTATTTATTTTTAATCTTGGTTCAGTTCCTAACCTATAGTAAGAAAGGTAGTGGAATAATGAGGATGTTTACTAATGACTCCAGGATATCGGTGTTAACTTGCTGTATATATGCTAAGTTCCTGAATCTATTTAATCGGTTTATTCAGCCAGCCACCTATGGGGAAGGTCACCATGTCAAACAATTCTGAATGGTATTTTGTGTGAACTGGGAACAGGACTTCTTAAAGGCCAGAAGTTTAGGAACATAAACCAGATGTGCTCATTTGAAATAGTCTACTTATTAAAAAAAAAGGTCAAATACTTAGATCTTTTTTAAATCTCATTGTCAAACACACTCTATAGAACTAAGGATTTTACTGTTCTGACTGTCATTAATTTTACTGATTCTTAGATGAAATATGCCTTCTGATCTTTGCCATAAATGTATCATTTCTCCATTTATATTCTAATCTTGCATCTAAGAAATTTATTAATTTAATCAGATTAATATTTTTCAAGACACTGATTTTTAAATCTTTTTGTATTTCTACTTTTACCATTCAGAATTACTGTAAGTAGTTAATCCATACATTTGTTTGCAAAACAGCTATATTTCCCTCCAATAATTTGCAAAGCATAAATCTAGGTTACGCTGTGGTTAGTGTGAAAATGTTCAGTTTTGCTTTATTTTTCTCCAGGTATACACGTCTAATGATTGATTTCTTGGAGTTACATAAAATGTCATTTACTAATTAATATAATTTAACTCCATTGGTCAGCCTGCTAAAGTATTGTGCCAAACTGTCCGTGTTGACTGTTAGGATCTTATTCACTAGAATAATCACATCTCTGAATAGAAATTTTTAAGAGCTCTAGAGAAGAAAAGTATCAAAGTGCAAATTAGCCAACTTGCAAAACTGCTGTGGGGAGGAGGAGTACAAACTCTTTCCAACTTCCACCCAGGGCAGTGAATATTAAACTAATTTCTATCTGTTCTCCTTGAATGGACAGCTGAATGCTTAGAAGTAATTCTGATTAGTGGAGTTGGAGCAGCACCCCTCCTTCCTGCCCCAGTGCTACTCTTCTTTCCAGAACCTCTCAGATGAGGAAAGCAGGAAAAAAAAAAAAAAAAGGAAAACAGATACCTGATATAGCAATCAAAAGTTACAGCAGAACAGAGAAAATGAAACACCTACCTTTGATAACATACAGCAAGGAATGTATAAGTGATTGATTACTACTAAATGTCTGTAGATCTACTTTCACTGGTATGGATTATGCAGCTATAGACAGTTTTCTCATTTCATGTCCTGGAAGGTGGTAGGAGCCCTGGAGCTGTAAGGAATAAAAAGAAAATCCATTGGTTGGATTTTTGTATTCTGCATGGGCTACACTACTCTCTGTCTCTGATCAGTACAAGAACCACCTCAAGCAGATGGCAGGCTGCTACAAACACAAAACAAAAACCAAACCAAAACAGCCAAATAGCCAACCAACCAACCAGACAAAGAAAAACATAATTGAGCAAACTTTTGCTTGTGTTATATTCAGCTGGTTAGCCTGTTGTATATTTGAATTAATTCATAATGAACTGCAGACGACTTTCCATTTCTAGGTCAGAAGCATTTTTCACCCCTTCATTGTACATCTCAATTTTTTAAAATATTTGAATGAGATTCTGGACTGTAACTATTTAAACGTACACATAAGAAAGCCCTAAATATTAGTATTCTATTAGTAAACACTTTCCTGCAAAATATTAACATAAATCTATTTGTATACTGTATATTTGCGGGGATTTTGCTCTGTTTTGGTTTGGTCTGTTGTTTTTATCTTTTGAAAACTGAAAATAGTGTTTTGGAATTATTTTTTATTTCTGATATACGATCTGACTAGAACATATCAAACTAAGCTGTTTCCTAGATTTTCCTAGTAATTCTTGGCTTTCCTGTGTTTGTCCTGATAGAAGAATGACAACATATGAAGTATTTCATAACCTGAGAGCTTTCTTCTTGTTTGTCCAGAAAAAGACAAACTTCAAACAAACTCATTTACTGAGTTTCTATTTTTATTGAGATTTCATAAAGTATAAGTCCAAAAATATTTGAGGGAAAAAAAAACCTTGAACACCTCTAATCTTATTATATAATCTAATTTTATCTAAATTTCAATTTTGAAGAAGCTGTAAGAACTACAAAGAGAAAACGATTTTCTATTCGTGTTGAAATATCCACTTCAGTGTTTCCTACATTTCCCAGGCAGACACTACACTTAAATTTTATTTGAATCTAATTAAAGTAGCAGTATGAAAATTCATCACCATATACGAGAATGTGCAGAAGATACTTTTTGATTAATGGAAGTAGTGAGAAAATGAAAATAAATGTTAAGTTAGGATAGCCATCTTTAGTTTAGTAGTCATTATTTGCCTTTTTGTTTTCAAAAGCCTATCTGAATTCTCATTAAAGACAAAATAATTGACTGTTCTGACAAAGGGAGGTTCAAGCACAAAGTTTAAAGAGGCATTTGATGGAACATCTCCATTATAAAAATATCAAAGGAGAGCACTTAACTTGCACTGTAGTTCAGCTGTTAACTGTTACTAGATAATGTGGAAATTCCCAAGAAAAAAAAAGAAAAATGATAAATTAGATGGTACACTGGATGAAAAGCTGGATTCAGAAGACCCGTCTCAGCTTACATGTGCTTATATGAAGAGCCCTGAGGAACCAGAAAAAAAAAGGCTCACGTTTGTTTCAATTTGCTGACAACATCACATTAACAGCAAGGATAAAATCTGTTGTTTCATATTCTTATCCACAAAGCCTAATTGTCTCCTTTTCTTTGATAAAGTGGCATCAAATCAAGCACCTTCATGACCTTCAGTACCACTTCTGAAGGTATGTTTCCCTTTTCAGTTTCATTCTTGGATTAAAAAATTGACCTTCCTGATACAAACATGGAATAATTTCAATGAAGATCAGAAATGCTCAGAATAACATTGTTTCTAATTTTTATTTTCACTGCTGCTTGTTGTTCAAAGGATTCTACTAGTAAAGTGCTGGCTTCACCAGGAAGAATTATTGATCTGAATCATCGGCAAAACTCTCACTGAACACCCAAGAACAGGAATTTTGCTTTGTAGTCTGTGGGTGCTACAATCTATGAGCACATTAAGTACATAAATTGTTTTTCTTGAAACAAGTAAACAAAAAAAACACACAAAAATCAAGCATATTCTGTAATTTTACATTTTGCTATAAGTGCTTTCCTTTTAATTATAAGTATTTGTGAGATGGTAGAGCTCTGTAGATCACAACTTTATTATATTGAGTACTGTGCAAATGGGAAAAAGGTGTCTTCACCCCAAATCATGTTAATATTTTCCTCTCTAAGAAAATATTTTAGACTGTTCAAAGTTATCTGTCACCTGTGTAGTTTAATGCTCTATTCCATTAAGGCAAAGCAAATGTATGCTGCAGATACCTCTTCTTCTTTATGTTCTGTGCCTCACCTAAAAATCCTCTGTCCCGTTTGCCTTTTATACTGCTGTTATGCTCTGGATTGATGGCTTAAATGATTTCTTCCTAATCATTTTGCTGTATGATAGTTCTATTAAGCTCAGAGTCCCTAGATCAATTCCCTGCTTCATATCTAATTATTTTATATTTATCTCATGCTTATAGGAAACTTATGTGAGCATCTCTGGCTTAAAAAAAAAAAAAAAGCAGAATGAAGATCTGAAATAAAAACAGTGAGAAGTCTTTTGGCCAGTGATTTATGAGTTACAGCAGGATATTTTAACAGTTATCGTGAATTTCATTGATACTGAAGAAACCATTCCATCAGCCAGTTGGATCCTTTCTGGATACAGATACACTCTCAGTTCTCATTACATTCAGGAAAACAATGTCTTTTGCATGAAGAAGGTACACATTGTGAGGATGTAGTGCTTTGAGCAGCATAATGGCACAGGTAATTCTTCAAAAAAATGTAAAATACAAAGCTTACCAATTCCTAGGACAAAGTACATTTTATGCTCTGGGTATAGCAACTTACACAAATGAACATCTAAAAATTCATAGAACCAGATGGGGTGTATGAAAAAATATATGCAAAATTGAATCTGTTATCCAAGATGGGAAACTCTCACTCATACTCCCCAAAGCAGTACTGCTGAACAGAATATTTCTGGTTAAGTACTGTTTAATGCAGCTATTAAACATTTTGTTCTACATTTGCTTCTATTAGTCAAACTTATTCCCATTGTTTGTCAATTTACAAAATACATTATCCTTGAGATGCCTTTTGAAGAACATTTTCTACTCGAATATATATATTTTAATAATTAATTGCATAATTAAGTAAGCCAAGATATGACTGTGTGCCCTCTGAAAATTATCAGGAGCTGATTTCATTTTAATAACAATGGAACACTTTTTAAAATATATAATATTTAAAATTTAAAAATATATTTTCTTTTATTTTAAGTTGAGGCCAGGTATTTTAATCACCATCATAAGGTACTGGAAAACAAACTCCATAGAAATGTAGTTTGTGCACTAATGTAAATTGCATCCAAACTAAGGTTTTGCAAACTATGAATTACTGGTTTAGATTAACTCCATAAATCATTTTATTTAGCAATTATTTAGTCTTCACTAATTTCACTTATAAATTTAGTTTTCTGTTAAATGGAGCTTATATATTTCATATCCTGAGAAACAACAAGGGAAAAGCCTCCAAAGAAAATCTTAACAAACCTCAGAGACACTTAAAACTAGAGAAGAATTAAAGAAGGAAATAATCATCAGCAACAGATTGTTGTTTTCCTGTTTTAGCTTGGTTTCTTTTTCATTCCAGCAAGATACTGCAGTGCTATTGCAAAAGACCCCACTTACTGGTTTGCTCTGGAGATTCGCTACCCTTTAAACACTGTCTTTACTTCTTTATGATGAGAAATTATTTCCCATCATAGTTAGGGCTTTGGTGTGTGATTCTGCCTAGCATTGTCCAAAACATACGGGTTCTTCTACTGAATTCTTGGTAAAATGACACACGGAGTTAAATGTTTTATTGTACGAGGGCTTTCTGTGGCAAAAAGTCAGAAATCCTGCTTGACAACTAGTGCAATCATTCCTATCAGTAATATGCATTTTATTAATCAAGATGATTTTAGTTCACAGCGGTACTTAACCTTTTGCCCCTCATATTCCTTGAGGATGTCTAACATGTTTAATTTTGTTTAACTGGTTGCTAAAGAAAAAATACAGCAGGTATACTTGCAGTGCTGTTTAGAAAATCTAGCATGTCTTGACATTTTACATCTTTGTAAAATTGCAATTATAATGCTGTTAAATATACCTAACATACCCTGACACTCCATTTAGAAAAATGAATGTGACAGTGAAGACTGTTTTCCAAAAACATTCGTTTCTGCAGTATGCATAGGAAAAGTAATTCAGCAATTCAATTTCATTTTGAAATCAAACTTCAAAGTATTTTAAGAATGTTTGCTACAGAAATAGAGTACATATTTAACAGAATAGAGAATCAGCCAAACACTTCCCCTTCCAGACATCTTTAAAAAAAAACAAGTAAACACTAATAAATAAATTAAAAATCTCTGCTGTTAGAGTTATACTGTTGGTGTACTAAGTTTTTAAAGGGTCAGTAACTCATGAGAACAAGTGTGTTGATGTGAATATTTAGGAAAAATGAGTAAGAATCACAATTTGAAGAAGTAAAATCCAAGGAAGTATTACTGTGCACATTTTTTTCCTCTTGTCTCTTTTTTGTGGCTGAATAAGAGGCAAGAAGATTTAGTAGTGCAACCAATGACTGATGGCATGAAAGAACAGAGCTTAATTCATGGAATCATAGAATGGTTTGGGTTGCAAAGGACCTTTAAGGTCATCTAGTTCCATCTGTCCTGCTACAGGCAGGGACACCTGCCTAATTCTACTCTCAGACTTAGTCCTCCTCCAGGACATTTGGCAAAAATCAAACTAAGCACCTGAAACCATCTAGTGTTCAGTTGTGTGTCTCTGTGACTCAGTTCCTGTTTGCAAAACAAATTTAATTACACTCCCTTACTCTACAGCATTGTCATGCCAATACGCACACTAAAGAATGAGGACAGTGGGGTCTGCATGAGCACAGTCAACACCCAGCAGTGTTGGCTGCATACTTATGAGTCTGTGAGCTCCAAAGCTTGAAGCCTGCTAGCTGTGCCCTTCAGTTCAGAGTGCTCCGCTGAACTTCAGCATAGGAAGGTACCACACAGACCTGCTTTCCCTTTCCTCAGCATGTTCAGCACTATATGAGCATGCGTAATTAGAATTCCTGCTTAGGACTCCTAACATGGAGTTAGGAGACCTGGAGGTCTTGACACCTCCAAGAAAGTAAAGAATAGTGCAGGCTCCCCTAATTGACGCCTGGCTCTAGATGTCTAGAAATACAGCTACAAACAAAAATTATTAAAAAGCAACATGAGTGCCCTATCAGACATTTCTTTGACGGGCTGTGCTATGTCAATAGGAAATAGTGGATGAACTTTAGTGCAGCCTCTAAGGTGTGATAAGGACAAAGAAATGTGGTTCTTATTAATAGAATTAGACAACCATCTGTGTTAGAAGGGACCTTAGCAAGCACCTACTTCCAAGATCCATTGCAGGGCCACCTTCCACTAGACCAGGTTGCTCAAAGCCCCATCCAACCCGGCTTTGAACAGTTCTAGCGATGGGGCATCCATAACTTCATCAGGCAACCTGATCCAGTACCTCACCACCCTCATAGCAAAGAATTTCTTCGTTCTGAAGGCACCCCTCCCTCCAGTATGTCAAGAACATCACACAGCTTGGCTTCATGAGCAAACTTCCTAAGAGTTGCACTAAATTTGTGTAGTTGACAAAGATTTTAAACTCTAATCCCAATATAGACTTCTAAGGGACACCATTCATCACTTGTCTCCATCTGAACATTGAGCTGTTGACCACAATTCTTTGAGAGCAAACATCCAGCCAGTAGTACCCAGGTTTGCTAAAGGAAGTCTTAATGCATCAGGTATAAACGGTAGCATAGACATTACCTACAACTATATTAGATACAGATCAGAAAATAAAACTCATTTGCAAGATGAGCAGGTCACATTTCCATTGACCCTGTACCATTTGTAAGTCCGCCTTAGTAGAGCACCTGAAAACACAATCCAGCTTTCCCAAATGCAGAGAGGCTTAAGTAGAAGAAACATGCTCAGTAGTAAATAAATATTTTTATTTTCCCTTAGTGCTTTTCTCTTTACTGTCTACTAAGATTGCTACTGGCGCTGTATCTTATTAGCCTCAGGGCCTGAAGCTTAAAATCCACTGGGTGTTAAAAGTCTGTTATTGCATTATTTTTCCAGAGCTGCAGACTGAATGAACAAGGGAATATGTTAAGATTTACTCCAGAAAGCTGAGAATTTTAAAGAAACTGTTTCACTGAATATACAGATTTTAAATGACTATATTAGGACTTTCATTTAAGTGTTTCCTAAAATCTTATCATGATATTATTAACATCAAAACTTTGGAAATTGAAAATGCAGAGATAAACAAATTATTTGTTACAAAAAGGCCTTGCAAGTCTCTAGGGAAATGGAATATTCTAATGCCTGTTTATACCAGCAGAAATAAATTGTATTTGGTAAACATAATGTTAGTCATTTGCAAACATGAAAAAACATGGGTTTTCTTTTTCTTGTTGTTGTTTATTTCAAAGACTTCGCACTGCACACTGAATGTATTTGGGTTAAACTGATTTGCAGCATAGTAAGACTTCGGCTGTTGACAGAAATTCCCTTTTATGTATGCATAGGCTTTTTCCCCTGCATTTCTATTCTTCTCTTCTTCCTACTTGCCTGCCTTCCTTCTCTTTTTTTCCTCTCTTATCTTCCTTCATTGTTATTTCTCTTTCTTTCAGTCTTTTCTTTAGAGTTAGGGAAGTTTAACATGGAGGTGTTACCAACTTTTCAAAAATCTGTCAGTGGAACAGACTGGAATACCAACATGAACAGTCTGAAATAGCTATCTAAAAATCAAAGTTTTTGAATTATAACTTCTCAGTCATAGTTTCCAAATAATTTTTGTAACTAACTTCTGGATGAAGACTTGCTTTCCTTTTCTCATCAACAAACTTTGAGATATATTTAACTTTAGTTTCCCAATAATGAAAAAAATCAAAAATTACATTGCTTTCCAGTACACGTGGGAAGAAAAAGGCTGTGGTCTGAGCCTATTAGGAAAAAGCAGGTTTCAAATAACTTCAAAAAGTAGCAGTCTCATTAGAAACGGTGGGAAATTGACAGAATATGAAGGACAAAAATGAAACAAAGAATTGAGTGGCTTCTTGCTATAGTGAAGGCCTTTTCCATTTGAAAAATCAAAATATTAGAGTGCTTCAGGGTTTGAGGTATTTTCCTAGCACAGTAGCCAACTCAAAATCTGCACTATAAAATACGATGTCCATCAGCCCCACAGTGTGAACATTATGTTAAAAATACTCACCATTGCTGCAGACAACTAAGGCTTATAAATTCCTTAGAAATAATAAGCAAGATAAAAGCTGGTGAAAGGGATGTAAGAAATAAGTTTAGTAGATATCTCATTTTAAATACGTGTCTTTATCCTGCTATGCCATCCACCAGATTTTCATGCTTCACTTTTTAGCTACACAGGCTATTATCATTCAAGTTATAAATGCTAAAGTTGCATATCTCAGTAGTACCATTAGGTACTCAAACTATATAATACTATAATATAAATATTAAGGTATTTATGAATGAGTAAAGTCAGTTTAAAGAGTTATTAAAATGTCATATTCCTATAAAAACAAAATGAAGAGTAGGTCATGTTTTAAATACATTAATCAGAAAACACTGGAATTACTCTTTCATTTAATTTTCTGTGTTTATGGTAAAATGAATGATCAAATTAGCCTTTTAAATAAATTAATATTTTCTAGAAAACAAAATTAGTCAATCAGACAATTAGATCTCTGTTTCACCTTCATACTAAATTTGAAAGAGTGCATTTTCCCACATTCTCTTCTTAAAAGAAAAATAACATCCAATTCTATCTACCTGATTAATACAATGCAGTTGCTGTACCATAGTGCAGCCATGGGAGAGATGGATTAATATGTCAGCTAAAATTGACAGCAGGATGACTAGTAACCTGCTTGATATAATTCCATGGGGTTTCAGGCCTTCTAGGTGAATGCTTATAGCCAGAAAACTTGTTTTTAAGTAGATATACAATTGCTAAAGTAGCTTTCATTCTGACACTGATACTAAAATTAAAGTAGTTGAGAATGGAGATTCCTAAAAAAAATAATAATTATTCCCTTAAACAGTTGTTACAACAGTTTATTATTTTACTCCAGGAAGAAACTGTTCCTTGTTGCTTGCTTAGAAAATATTGAATTTTTAGAATTAAAGCACAGACAATATAAAATTTATTGATCATTGTGCGCATAACAAGGCACTTAACTTTTAATCCCAGTTGATATGTAGAAAAAAATTCAGGGAAATAAAGTGTAGTGTAAACAGATACAAAATGTCTATGGGAATAGATGCGCAGTAGCATCAAAGCGGATTACATTACAAATGCAAGTGCTGTTGATAGCAGATGTGTCAGGTGAGGTTTATAAAATCTTAGTTTTCTTTCCAAATAAGGCTGAATTCTGGGCTAGAGTGTCCTGTGCAGCCAGACATTAGACCATCTTGGGATGTGGCTGAGATCTAGCCCCTTAGGTAGGAAGGCTGGATGAGGGCATGTCACATAAGAATCTTTTTTCTAGAGCAGTGCTTTTTCATCTTTGTTTCATAGTCCAGATTAGAATTTCCAGCTGGCTGTCCAGGAAAGAAAATGAAGTACAAGAGGGAACTGGCTCAAACTCAAGGAGTATAAAAGCATCAGCAAGCAAAGCCATTGAAGACATTGATTCTGGGTTTCCCCATATAGAGGTATGTTGTGGTTATTTCATTCTAGTGCTTGAGACAAAAATCAGTTCCTATGGGTACTGCTTCCTATCAATAATGTTTGCAGTATTTTTGTTAAAAGAAGCTAGGCTTAGTTGCTCCTATGACAAAAAAAAAAGAAAAAACAACAAAGCAAATAACTTTGGGATAATTATGTAAAATCTACAACTAAGTATGAAAAAGCTCTGTCTCACACAGAAATCCAAATGCAGTCCAACCATGCACTGCAAATATAAACAAAAAATGTATTCTGATGACACAGCCTGATGGCACTAATTGACCTTAATTTTAATGTGCGAGATAAAAAGTCTATTCAAACTGAAATAACTTTCTTTCTACAAGTCTAATTTCTTGAAATGTACAATTTTGCCACTTGTGGTGTTCTGACAGACTGTCCATATAGGATCATAAGAAAAATGTTGTATAATTGTAGATAGATCTCAAATGAATTCAGTACCTACCTCTACACTGGTGCTTAGAGTCAGCCATAGCTGCACCTGGCAACGGACAACTGCATCTCAGCCACCCAAGGAAAAGCAGGATGTAGTCTGATGCAGACTTGCATCTGACAGATCTGGAATTCCTAACGTTAAGGCAGGCAATTAAATGCTGGCACAAATGGCCCATGAGCAACTGGTGGGCTCCTTGACCCAAGGGCAGGCAGCACCTTCCTCCTAACAAAGAACTGCCTGAGAACACTAAGGCCATACATCTCATCACCTTGACTTAAAGACTGTAGTATGACAGAAGGATAAAATGTTGAACATCTGCAAGCACAGAATATTACAAAGCCAGACAATGCGCATTAATTACACTTGTCCCCATGTGATGTCCCAAGGCTCCTTACGTAACTTTAAAGACCAGAGTCTTGATGCGTTTCCAGCCATGACTGTGAAGAAAAAAATTTGATTTGCTTTTGATTGGTCATCAGTACAGAGGGTTCTGGCTTTAGCTAAGGTGTTCAACTTAGGCAAATCATTTCTAAAAGATTCAGCTGGAATAAATCATCTGATTGAAAATAAATAACATTTCATTTTCGTCTTTGTTAAGACAAAATGCCCTAACACAACAGAACACTAGTAATTTGGAGTGTTTGAGCAAGGGGAAAATGTTGGATAGTGTAAAAATACAAATGCACAAGGTGTCTTATATTTCTCAGGTACAAGTTTCTCTGGAACTTCAGCAAAACACTTACAGCAAGTGATGAATGAAACCAATCATTTCCATGGAATATTATGCTTCTATTGAATTTACTTTTATTTTAAAATATTTCAGAATGAACTATGCCTTCTCCATATTTATTAGGGCCGATATAATAATAACGTGTATTGTTCTTTACTAAAATCTCTTGGGTGGTTAAAAAGCTGGCTGAAAAATGTGTTCTATTACATTTTGTAGAGTTTTCCCATACAGTCCAACAGCAGTTGTAGAGAATGTTAAGATACAGCAACTCTGGCGAAGATATTCATTGAAGAAAATATTTCTTGATTTCACATACATACATACACAAGAAAATGGCAAAGCTGAGACTATATTCCAGGAAGTAGTAAGCTATTAGACTGCTTTCCTATCCATTGCATAGAAAAATGCTCCACTACTAACAGTATGCTTGAATGTGTAATATATTAATGTCAGTTTTTTTAAAACATACAAATAATATTGGCAAGTATGTCTAAACAGGGAAATTATTTCCTGAAAAAATGTAGGTCCTGATGGGAAGTCAGTGGGTTAGTCCAATTACTTCAATAAGATTCTTTGTTCCTAAACTTTTGAAGAGAAGTTCAACAAAAAAACTGAATTTCCTTAATACAAACAGACTGCACAGCAAATAACGGAATCAATGCATTAAAACACCCCCAAAGAGCTGTACACTGGAAAGGAATAAAAGCTCTCCAAAGATAGCTGAAGAGATTTTGAAAATTACTACAGGGGTTTCTTAAATATGTTGGTTATGTCTTATCCACTGAATTGTTCAGAAAGTTAGTTCAAGGTAGACACTAAGGCAGCTTTGCCTTTGCTTTAACAGACTCCCAACAAGCATAATCCTCCCATGCTTCTGTCCCCACACCACCACCAGCAGAAACTCAACACAGCAATAGGTTATGATGAATCAGTAGTGGTTTGATCTGATTTTACTAAGACTTACCCACACAGAGCCTTTCTTAACTCTTTTCAAAATCCTTTGTCTTTCCAGCTCACACAACATTATTATGAGGTCAGAAAACTGCCAGCACATCTCAGGGTTAATCCAATAATTCTGTTATCTGGTTCAGTTCTGGCTGATCCTTACAGCCTGGCGACCACATTCATGCTGTGCTGACAGGTTCAAAGCACCAGTCTCTACACTGGATGCAAATGCAATGGTGGGAGAGAGACATCAAGCTGATGGGAGCAGGAAGTGCTGCAGCAAAGTGGAGGCTTGTTTACCAGCAGCTTGTTTACTGAGGCTCTAACATGAATGTCATAAAGATGCCACCTGACTTGAATGCCCTGTCTAGCATGAAATATATGTTCACTTTGCTACTTGGACCTTTAAACGCAATTCCACTGTGGTTCTGCCATGTAAACTTTAAGGTTGAATTTCAATTTGTTTTCTCCAGAGAAGCAAAAACCTGACATTGTCATGACAGAATATCCTGAAGCCCAGTAGTACAGGCCACCGAGTACCTGAGCATTCACAAAAAGCATTGATGACACTGAGGTGGTGACCAGGGTAAATGAAGAAATATTTAATGCAGAATGATTTTTCTAACATACTTTGTTTCACAGAAAATGAAGAATTTTTGTGTACGTGTTTTGCTCATTCCTCAGAATTGCTCCAGTTTCCTAAACAGCACTGATACATCACCTATTTTCCTTTTAATAGAGTAAAGTAATAGCATTTTCATCAGTTATCCACATTTTCCCTTTTTTGTTACTGCTTATAAACTCTGAACACCTGGGATTGCTAAAAACTTCCCCTTGCTCCACTGAGGTGTTTATGAATGACTATCTTTTCCTCCTAATTATTGTTTTGGGGAAGAAAATGTGTACCTGGGGCCAACATGGTGATTATTCATAGTACTCTCTGGTTAAACAGCTTCAGTGGTGCTGTTCCTCTGGGTAAAACTTTACTAGAGCGACTTTTAACTTTTCTCTTGAATAGAGTTTCCTTGTTTCCTCTTTTTTTTTTTTGGCCACACTATTTTTCCCATTTATCAGCCATATTCTAATATAATAGTCTACCTTCATAATTATAATTTTTTGTTGCATGTAATGAAGTATATGGTAAACAAGTAATAAGTGTGCAACTATACAGAAATCAATTCCTTGTATGTAAACTTTTTCTAGTTTAGAAAACATTTGTTAGGCTTAATATTGCTCTGGAAAGTTGTAATGGTAAATATGCTTCACATTTTATACATCAGATATTTTTATTTATTCAACTGCTCTAATTGACTCAAAGCATTAATTAATGAAAATCATTTCCACCGCAGTTTACAAGCAATTCTTTAAAAGCTGCACTATAACACGCTTTAAAGAAATATGTGTTTTTCATAGTTCAATTATTGTCATGGCAAATATCCAGACTGGTGAATAAAGACAATAAAATACCCTATAAGAAGTTAGAGGCCCCTGAACACTTTTATTATACTGTACACACTGGAATCAGTGAAAGAGTTTTCAGGTACTATAGTCTGGGAAAACATCTGGTTTGTTCTATTTTGAACAAAGAGGGACATTTTTATATTCATACTTTTTCCTTATTGGAGAGGAGCGCTTACGCTGCTGTAGCTAAGATTGTGTCAGCACTTCCTTTATTAAACCCATTATGAGAACCAAAAGGGCGATTGGAGAGTTGTCAAGTGCCTACAGGTGGGTGAAAAAGAGGCACGATAAGAGCAGCCCTGAACCTTCTCACTGGTCCAGCTGTGCACATTAGCCCAGCTGAACGCCACAGACAACAGCAATTTCATCAGCACATCCATAAATGCAGCTCACCATTGCAATTAAAATATTCAGTTAACACTTGCTTCAGAGATCACTGAAGGAGCAAAATACATGAGTGTCAACAGGTAACTAGTCATGCTTTAGTGACTCCCTGAGTGAGATCACTTCCAAAGGAGAAATCAGGCAGAGTTGCTGAGGAGGGTTTGGGAATGAGGGAAGTAGCTGTCAGCAGAACATCTGCTTGGAGTCTTCCCCAGACCAGTGGGTTATCTGGTGTCCCTTCTTATGCACCGTGGCTTGGCCACTACTAGGGCAGGACTTCAGGCCTAGCAGCCCCTATCTCCCCCAGCTGTATTTGCATTCCATCCTGCAGGCAGGGGACACTTAACTGCCTTGCAAGTCTATGCTGTAGCCTGGCAATTACTGATACATGGTGCACGGCACATGCCAATGCCATTTGAAACTCCAAAAAGAAACTTTCTAGCCCTGTCATACAGGAGAAAAAGTTTCAGAAAGTGTCAAGATTATTTCATTTTGAAGTGGAATAAATAAATTCAGAGAAGTATTATTTACTATAGGCGAGTCATATTGATTAGCTGTAACTTTTTCTTTTTACTTGTGAACACCATTTGGAATAGACCCAGTACAGAGACTAGGAAGTACATCAGGAGAGATTTGCATAGAAGTATTGTAAGAATATTTTTGCCTAGTAGCAGCTTTCTCACACTATGCACATTCATACAAAAAAAAAAAAAACCACTTCATTTAATATAATTTTCTGAAAAACTAGAGGAACCACAGGGCAGAATAACATTATATACATTGCACTCCATATCTGCACCAGGCCAGGAATTTGGATCTAGTATTTGTCTCAGAGCCATGGGTGTGCTATCACTCTTAAGATTTGCTCTCAGTTTCAATAAATAACTTCTTATAACTAGAAAATCTGTCAAGTAAAAGTTTCCCAGAAGCATAGTGCTATAAGAAGAGTTCCTGACCAAATCTTAGTCTTGCAGTAAGATATTTTATATCTGTACTATTATTTTCTCCCTTCCCCTCTCCCCCCCTCCAATATATGGTTGTAATATGCACTGAAAAGAGTCACCACAGTTTTCTTCTTTGTGAGGAAGACTGAAAATTCCTGGCACACCAATCCTACCTTCAAATATTAAGGTGTCTGATGCAACAGCTCTACATTGTATTTGCTCTATTTGAAGAATACCTTGAAACATCACTAGCTCTTTCTGGATTCGATTCATTCTGCTCTCAAAGAAGCAACATTGCTTCTGACATGTTCCATAGAATGCACGCAAACAAGAGCTGAACTCGCCCAACTGGGGCTCTCCAGCTATACAGAGCTCCTCAGGAAACAGCTTCAGTTAAGAGAAGTTCTCCTTTCAGTTGCTGGCCCTTATATGAGCCCGGGGGTGCGTCCACCCCTTCTGGTCACATTGGGAACACAGGTGCAACCAATTTGCCTTTGCTCTCTGGGCCAGCCACACCCCTTCACCAGGTGCTCAATCACCATTTCAAACCTTGAACTAACACTTCCCCTACAGAGTCCTACTTCATAAGGCACAGCAAGGGGGCCAAACAGCCAAATAGGAGTTACTGATCTCTGTGGTCACAAAGCTTTTGTGGTTTGATGAGATCGCTGCACTGTATTCCAGAAATGTTCATGCATCTATCCATAATTCAAAGATTTTCTGTTCCTCTAAGAGGTGGGAATATCGTGACAGACCTTTGTCACTGCATAGATCAGAGACACGGCAAGTTTCTATTCAGTGCAAAGTGGCTTCCACATGAATCCTGAGCTTCTTGCCACCCATCAGTGTTATCCTGGAGGAATAAATAAATGTTGTGATTTACATTTTTTGTATACTGGGTTTGTAGATATTCAGCATAATTTGATTCTGCTAAAGGCACTGTAGTCTGAGGGAAGTTTTTGAGCTGATGAATCACTCCAAAATGTTATGATCTCTTCATCTAGGTTCTAGAAGAGAAGTTGTTCTGGACTGATCTTGCAAGGTTAGGTTCTGAACAATAAGTCACCCAATTTATGAAATTACTTGCAAATGATTAGTGGATTAATCTCTATATCTCTGTAGCTTGTAGAAAATCTATTTTCAGACAGGGATATTTTATTTTATTGCATTTATTCATCTTGATTTCTCCTGTGACTGAAGAATTCTTCTCCCAGCTGCTTTGCTCTTAATTGTAAGTAAGCAGGATGTGGATGTGTTACTTTTGTAGCATTAGCTAATTCTAGAACAAGAAAAGCATTGAAAAAGACTGAGTGTGCCCAGGATATTTCTGAAGCTCTACTCTTACCATTTTTATCTGTTTTTCATGCTGCAGTTTTGTTTGTGTGTGTGTGTGGGGGGGGGCTGCTTTTTGTTTTTGTTTTTAATAGTATTTGTCTTAGTAGAGTGGTTGCAATGCGATTTTCACAAATGGGATTTTCCTTTCCTAATTATGTTGTACTCCATTTACGGCTGTTCCACTAAAAATTAACTTCTAATGTTGTTTTTGTAGGCTTGACGATTCCCTCATCTTTCTGTTTCTCATGAAAAATGCAGAAATTCAGCTGCAGCTCTTTATAGTGTCCATTAAATTCTTTAAGAGATTCTTGTGAAGTCTTAGAAAGATAGTTACTATTGAGATATGCTTGCCACATCTTGGCTGAGTATTTAAAAAAGCACTGACCTATTCATTATAAAATCTAATTTAGAAAGATATGGCATTTATGTCTTATTTAGAAAACTTATAACTCAACCAAAAATATCTTATTTAAACCTAGTATTGTGCTTGTAAATAGCTTATGAATGAGAATTACAGAGAAGGAAAAGTTTAGAGAAACTGCAGAATTCACTATGCTTTCACAGATATTTTTGGTTTCATAATAAAAAAAAAAGTGCAAAGTCATGCAATTCAGGAAGCTTCAATTAAGTAATTTATTTATGCAAATAGTGAATGTAGTAAGTTAATTAGAACAGCAATGGGTGTTTGCTAGAGATTTCAAGTTTGGCAGGCTAATCACTCTATTCTGGCGTGCTGCATGCCATTTGTCCCTTAGGCTTCCCATAAAAATGAGTCAAAACTCCTCATAAAAATGACAGATCACTTCAAAATCAGGAGCTATGTCCTGAATATGTTCTAAATAGGATTTGGTGTTTTGGAGGGAATAGATTTCTAAGCAGATGCTGAGACCCGAGAGAGAAGAATAAAGCAGATAGAAGAGAAGATGAAATAAATATATGTGAACCATCCAAAGAGCATTTTTGACTAAAGAATGGCTCAGGATTCATATCTCCCTATATATGCACGTATGATCAGACTCATACTTTTCAATATGATACTGAATTTATTGACACCCTCACAAAAAGGCCAAGGTAAATGTTTAACTAACTCACTAAATAAAAGAAGATAAAAAAAAAAAAAAGAAAAAAAGAAAAAAAAGGAAAGAAAAAAAAGATGACACCATACCTCCATATACTTACCTTGCATTTCATTGCTTCCCACTTGAGGAAGGAGATGATCCTAGATAAGGCTGATAAAGAAAGTAAATCTGTCTGGTACCTTCAACCACAGAAAACTAATACATGTCTAAATGTATCTGAGCTTTCAGCTTTAAAGACTTATTACCAACCCTATATGTATGATACAATTTTAGTCCTTTTTTTTGACATGCAGTGGGAAGTCAGTTACATGAAGTAGCTGAGCTTTAATTCAGTGTCAGTCATTTTTTTTGTTCTACAAATATCAGTTGCTCCTTATGATTATTATTTATGCACTGACTTACTTGAATTTTAAAGATGCTGATGGTCCAGTTTTTTTTGTTCCATAGCTCTGTCAGTTGAATTTTTTTTTCCTAATTTGGTAAAATTGCTACTTATGCTCCTGCCTTTATTGACTTACATTTTCATTTTTATTGGTTTCTGTTGCACTTGAAAGGATGAAAGAAATTCCATTTAATTGCTCCATTTTGACATGCACTGTTGTGGACTGAGAACACACACTTCACACTCTCCCCATCATTCTGGCATCACTATCTGAAACAGCAAAATCATGGGTCAGAGATTTGGGACTACACCACAATTCACATCACCCAGTAGCTGGAAAGTCAGGTTACCCATTATGCATGTGTGTGTAGTCAATTTAAAAATCATTAATTAATCCTGATGACATGTAGCATAGGAGTGGCAAAGGCACAGAGCAGCCAGAATACTCTCCACAGGTCTGTAAGGATGCTCTAGTGAATTTACTGTTTTTACATTGAAAAATCCTTAACTTTAATGAAAATTGTACAAATGTTTTCTTTTCTAAAGTATATTTAGTATGTGTAACTACTTGGAAATAACCTCACAGAAATATATACATGAAAGAGCAGTGATGGGCTTTAGTAATACTTATTTATTTTTCTTTTTTACTTTCAGAAGAACCCTCACGATTAGATCTTTACAACACCGGTAAACACTTCTGATAGTGAACACTTCAATTCTGATAAGATAATATATTCAAATGTCTCTGTGAAGATAAAGGCTGATTCTTTTAAAGAGAACTATTACACTTCTTCCCTCTGCTGAAATAGGCCTATTTCTTCACTGTTTTCAGCCTTCCGGGTGGGCAATGCTTCCCTTCTTTCTGCATCTTTTCAGTCTCAATCCATCTGTTAAATGAGAACAATATCAGCCATTGTTCTCCCTTCTTGCATTTTTTTCCATTAACACCAATTTGTTTTAATGTCAGGAGATACTGAAGACTTTCTATTTATTACTGGTGAAATGGCTAGTCATCTGTTCATCCTGGGGGAAGAATCGCATCTCCAAGTGGAAGGAAAATATTACCCTCTAAAAGCAATTGATGATTGAAATTTTTGATGAAATGTCATAACAAAAGTAAGGATTACACATTCAACAACTTTCCTGAGAAATTCTGAAACTCCATATAGGTCTCCTAATCCCACCTACAGCTCTACTTTTAGAACTGCTACCTGTTCTTAAGTCACCTTTTCCTTCAACTTTGTCTGTGCTCTTAAGAAGACTGTGTGATAGTTAAAAAAAAAAAAAAAAAAGAGAGAAATCCCTTACTAGCATGCGGTATGCTCTCTTAACTGACAGTAAGTATCTGCACAGAGATTTTCTGCAGGAAGCATTCACTGCTGCACAGCATCCCATTGGCAAATAACAGCAGAGCTGCAGTGCAGGTGATAGAAAAGGCAACTCGTAACTTTAAGGTTTGCTGATGAACAGAAGCTTTGGATCCACAGAAGTGGCTGTGGCCAATATCTGTTTTGTGATTTTCCTTTTTTCATTATTTTTGACATTTCAGAGATGAAGCATTGTTATATAGCACAAGCCTATGGCAGTGGACCAGGTAGATAAGAATTCACTGAGATATGGAACACACAGACTAAGAAAATGTGTGAAAAACTGAAATGACAAGAGTAGGTTGATAGCTTGTTGTTATTGAGCTATGGTACCTTGGTTAGGGAATTAGGTAGTTGGAGACAGAGTAAAATAAAGTAGATGCTGAGCATACCTAGAGAGAAAAAGCTGAAATATTTAAATCTCCCAAATCAGGGCTTATAAGAGATAGATATACCAAATTGGCTCTAACACAGGAGTGCTACAGATAAAGTATGATATTTAGTTGATGAAATATTATTTTTAACATGTTATACTCGGCTTGTATAAAACAAAATGTCAAAAGGAAGTCCACAAAAATACCAGATAAAATATAACATTGCATAATCAAATATGATCATGTCCTAGGAAACAAAAGGAAGAGGGAACAAAACTACAAAACTTATTATGAAACAGAAAATAAAGGCTCTTATTTGCAAGCTTTGATATTGACCTCATTTAATTGGATTCAATTTCTGATAATGTTAAAGAATTTAATACGGATTATTCCCAATTACTCATTTCACATTGATCTTTTTCCCCATCGTCTGAAGAATTAAAAAGGTCATATCTTGGCAATTCTTTGGCAGCTCAAACAGAGTTTGTTACCTCTCTGTTAAAAACTTGAATGAGGAAACTATGTTTAGACTAGGATAATTTTCCCTTTCTCATATAATCAGTCTGTTGTACAAGCCTCGCTGGAAGAGGTGGTGATAGGGCCATCATTTTCCCTGCTTTTCCACCCTTTTCATCACACTCTAGATATTAGCAAAATCCCAGCTGTGCTCCAGAGCATTTATTTTCTTCTACAAGCACAGGTCCTACAATTAGAAATGACCCTGGTAAAAAGGTTTCATCTGATGAGAAAAAAAGGCAAATTACAGTTCAAGTTATATCAATTGATTCTTAGGTATAATGAAATAAATTCAATCTAACTTCTATCAAGTTTCTCTAATAGCTTTGTTCTTCCCATCAGTCTATCCACAAAGAATACGTCACATCAGAATGCCATACTGTCTGAAACAGCCGTTTTCTAGTCTGCCAAACTCTGCACTTACATTTGCAAACTAATTTCATTGGACATCGAGTCATTATATAATAATCTTATTAAATAAATGTCATCACAATGTGTAGCTGATAGATTGGGTTTCAGTAGATTCTGTGATTTGTAATAGAATCTGGTATTTTTTTTCTTAAATGCACAGTGCACATGGTACAGAAACTTAATATTTAGTTAAACAATCTTTTCAAGCGGTGGAAGAATTGCATGGATTTTCCTCTTGGAAAAAAAAAAAGAATCTAACACTAACTTTGGTAAGTATTTTAGAAAACAAGTTCGAGTCTTCTATGTCAATGTTATCCCTGAAAAGTCAGTAAATATGCTTTTCTGAAAAAAGTTATAGAGAACTTGTACTTAAACTCCATGAGATGATGTAATTAATTTATCCTACAGTTTGATTAACATGTACTCACAGAGTAAGAATTGTTACAAGTCTCTGCAATCTGATTCTGAAAATCTCAGGTCTGGTCTTACAGACATTATGTACTTGTTAGTTACATAAATGCCATTGCATTTCCTTCTGCTGGTGACTTGAAAAACAGGTGCTCTGGAATGTCAGATGAGAATAAGAGTTGCATCTATCAATTGAAAAATAAAATGATGAGATTTCATATACTGAATTTCCGTTTGTCCATTCAAGAGAGCAATATCCCTATTAAAACAGAGACCAGCCCCTTCATACTAAGCTGTGAAACAAACAACAAAGTCCTACAGCTGTTTTCTGAAACTTCCAAAGTTAATAAAAGTCTTTTGGAATTGAGATTCAGGTATTTTTTCTATGGTCTGTTTGCTCTGGAAACATGAAATCCTTCAGCAAGAACTCAGTTAACCTGGCTTATGAGGGTGCTCTGGATAAATGCAGCATGCCTGGCTTCCTATTCTACATGGGTGGTTGCATTTACATATACAAATATTTCCTGGAAAGCTTCTCAACTTTTTATTTATTTACAGCTAATGTTTGTTGCATATGCCCCTTTCCAAAATCTTTTCTGAGTGAAAAAGTACAGATTAATATTCTGCTGTATTAGCACAGCTGTGACCATTGGTAAGCCAAATATAGTATACAGGTCCTATGTTTTACTATTAAGAAAAAAAAAGAATAAATTCACCAAACGTTTTTTCTCTACAATATAGTTGGTGAAGCACTTCAACTCAAACGAGAATTTTTAAGTAACTGTTTCTATTACTAAAGACTGTAAGTCCTGTGAGAATAATGCTGAGTGCTAAGACATGTTTTGCATGATAAATATCACAAACGGTCCAGGGATCTCCTAGTGATGCAGTCATACTGTTGGTGTTGTCCATGGAGTGAAAGAAAATAACGGCAGTGTACTATTGTACTGATCCTTTTGCAGTGATGAAGATTGAATACATCAGTTAGGAAGTATAAGCAGTAATTCCTGAAAATGAGCATTGTGCCTCCCTAGCTTCCTGCATATTTGCTGCTATCAGATGGAGAAAAATAACTTAAAAAAAAAAAAAAAAAAAAAAAAGGAAAGCCAAACAATATTCTCTACAATGGAGGTTAATTCTCTGTATTCAGCAAATAGAAATGGTTACACCAGGAGATTTGCACCACGTTGCCTGATTTGCCATGTTGGTTGCCATGTACAATATTACAGAATTGCAGAATATGCCATTGCTTTGTCTTTGTAATTGTTCAGTTATTTCAGAGCTTATTCTACAGACCTTAGCCAGTGACTTTGAGGACAATGGTTATTAGACCATCAAGTTAGGATCAAAACCTACCACCCATCACTCTGATTTTGCATGTTACTAAAACCATGGTGGACTGAAGAGAACAATGTCTACTTGTTAGAGGTTAATGCAGCGGACGTTATGATAATTATCCTAACATGTTCTCATCACATTAACATTACCATGTTAATTGCATTAAATGGATCTACAGAGATCAATATGAAAAGTTTAATAAACATGATGTGGCTGCCATATTGCATTGTAATGCAGTGTAAAAATAAATCTGTTATTGATAATACAAATATGTACATATATTGTCTTTTTTTCTTACAGTAACAAGTAAGGTACATTGATTGGTCTGGTTAAAGATGCCATATAGTCTTCACTATGGTAATTTTTTATGAAGTGACTAGAAAGATTAATCAATATGCATTCATGGTTGATCTTGCCTAGAAGAGGGAACGTAGACTTACTGAGATCATTGAAAGTTGTTTGGTTTTTCTGTTATTTGTATTTTGTAATACTGATAATTTGTTTGAAACAGAACTCTGAAGAATATTTTAAAGCCATGAGACAAGAGTGTATGAACAAAAATTCCAAGAGATTATTGTAGAGCACATAGCTCAGTTTCAGGCATGTTTTCTTGCCTCTAGAGCCTAAGAATTTTCAGTAGGACATAAGAAATTCAAAAGTAATTTCTCCTCTATTCAAATAACATAAATGCCTGAAATCCTTGCAGTGTTTCTACTGTGTATGTAATGGAAATGGAAAAGGGAAAAAAGAAAGACCTAATCTACTTTACTTCTTTCTCACATAATCCATTCTCAATCTAAGCAGAACATAACCCATTTCTTTCTTGAAATTGTAAATTCTTTTTCTAAAGCCTTCTACTTTAAATCTCATACCTTAATAAGTAGTTGTTTCTTGATATAAATTGTGTTCTTAGTGTATAAACAATAATGCTCAATACTGAGGTATTTTTAAAACATGATTTAAGAAACAATCCAAACTACAGTGGCACATAATTCATCACAACTTTACAAAGCAGTCTAGTATTCTGCTATGAGGAGGGATTCTTTGTGCAATAGAATTTCTTCACTTTTTAGAAAGTCTTTTTTCCTTATCTTTTTCATCACTTCTGTTCTGTAAGAGCTGACATCTGTTTCCATGGGTATAGAAAGGTAAGTCCCAGTGCCTGTTCACCATTTTCAGTTGGTTTGTTGTTTTTTTCTCCCCGTCTGTAAACAGTGGTCACTGATATTTCTATAATTTGAAGATGCAGAACTTTGTCCTCCTAACGGGGTGAAAACACAATATTAAACAGATTCAGGATTCAAAACTAAACTACAGCAGTCCTAAGAGGAAAATAAAAAGTGCAAGACCCAGTTGCACTAATAACTCAGACCACAATCCAGACAGTTAGGTGGGCTGTCTTCTTAAAGTTTTATCTTACTTTCCTCTTAGTTCATACACTAGTAGAGACCCAAAGTCAGTCATAAAATGTTTTCTCTTCCCTCAAAGTTGCACAGAAAAACATCTTCATATATAAATGCTTGTTATTAAAAACCACTTGATGGTAGACAAACATATCTTATTTAAAGATTCTTTGGGAGCCACCTAATTCATATTATGTTTCCATAAATCTAATTTTCTGGTTTCTTTACCTGATTCATTGGCACCTTAAGTATTGCACAAGAGCTAGGCTTCTCCCATCAGCATCTCAGAAGATGCCACAAATTCACCAGGTAATTCGTCTTAGATCCATAATTGATTTGGAACTCATTCTATTTAAAAATTAAAGGGCAATGAACTTGGTTTTTTCTTGTGTCTTAATAGAAGGCAATTTTTAGAGGTTGTGTATATGCCTTTTTGACCAGATAAATTAGCCATTACATCTTCTTAAACAATTCATTAGTTACTAATGGCTGCAGTGACATCTGCTGATGACAGTGAAGCTGATCAACTAATGCTTTCAGTGTGGCTAAATTCATTCACTCATAAATTCCAGAGCTTGCAAAGTGCATAGAGGGAAAGGCAGTGATTTACTCTGGAACAATTACTTATGTAACCAAAGTCAAAATCTCTAACTGTTCTACCATGATTTGAATCCAGAAATGTACAAATGTGAGCTATGGGGCCAGGAGCTATATGGGAAAGCTGTAGAGAGTTTAATTTACACTGGTCACTTATCTTTATGTCCTTCATCACTATTTGAGAAGTCATTCTTGCAATTAAAAATAGAGAGCCCAGAAAAGGGTACAATTTAGGCTTAACTAAAGCACCCTTACCACTTAGGACAATGTGATAAAACAGTCACAGTGTACATCTAATAAAATAGCCGTACTATGATAGACCTGGTCTTTGCTGCAGTCATAGGTCTGGGTGGTAATGTCACACAGGATCCATACAAGCTGTTTCCCTGTCACTGGTGATAGATCTGCTAAGAAACAGTTATCAACACATCTTTCTTCTTAGATCACCATCTTACCCTTATCTGCAGGACCTTCTGTGAGTAATGGAATACGTTACTGAAAAAAAATATTATAAGTTAAGAAGATACATATCCTTAACATGTAAATGTTTATTTGCACAATGTTTATTGTAAAAGCAATAGGAGCCTCCTGTTTCTGTTTCTCAGGTTTACAATGATAGCACTCCTTTAATAAGGTGTTGTTTTTTTTAACTTTTCCTATGGTTTTCACATGGCCTCAGGGTACTTGAGAATGTCGAACTTCTGAATGTACCAGAGAAACCTATGCTTAGTTTCCCTCTCTTTCAAGTTGGTTAACTTATGTTTCAGGAGAGAAGACAGATATATCAGAACCAGCTCTTTTGCGGCAATTAATCAGCTGGCAGACAGATTTTTCTGAGCATCTTGAAAAGACAGCATGTAATTTACCTTGTCCAGCAAAGTTGCAATGGATCTGATTTAACTTTTAGGTGTATGTAAGCAAAAGCAAAGATTCTGGGTTTATTTACACTAGAAGTGCTTCCTTCCTAGATGGTAAAATACATTAATGTGCTCTTAAATTTTCAGATTGATAAAATGGCTTTAGTGACCTTTGTGAATAAGGAGGTAGCACATTTTCAAGATGATAATTCTATATAGGCCATTTTGAGAACTTTTTGTTGTAGCAACATTTTTTGTTTGAACAGTTTAGTTTCCATGCTTACCTCCAAGACTTTGCTCACATGTGAACATAAGGATGGAAATGGAGTGCAATTATAGACTCAGACTGTGACATCTGTCCTGTACATGAAGAAAATGTTACTTACATATTTCTGTTTGGCAAAACTTGCTTCTTCTTGTCTCCTTTAAATTGAGCCTCATACCCAAGTGTCTGTGACCTCAGTATTTTGGCTTTCTTCATGAAGTCATTAACACTTCAAATGATTCATAATAGTTAAACCACTTCACTGAAATGTTAAAAAAAAGAAAAAGACATTTCAATATAATTTTGTTTGCATTTTACTGTAATAAAAAAACAACAGTACTCAAGTCCAATATTTATCTTACAGAAAAACCTAGGTGAAAGATCTAGATAAAATCCTGTTTTAGCATTTCTAAGAATATCTTTTTTCCTTGAAAGTATCATATATATATATGTTTTCAGGTAGAAATTAATGAGTGTTCTGGAATTTCCAATGTTTTTAAACTTTTTTTCAACTAGAGAAAATTCTTGTGAAATAGAAAAACATTTCACATTCAGCTGAATTACAAAGTATTCATAGAATAATTCCACTCAGAAAATGATGGAAAACACAGCGAGTGACCTCAGAGACTCACTCAGCATACTGAATTTCCTCTTGATATAACGAAGAGCAATTAGATTTTTAGAAGAAAGAAAATATCTATTACTTGTTCATACTTCTAATGGTCACATCCACAATCCTATGCATTTAAACAGTTCCTAGTGATTTAATAATTGCCATTCTCTTGCAAAAATAACAATTTGTTCATACACATACAATATGGAAGTAGTTTTCTAGTGTGAATATCTGCATCTGCAATTATTCATATTCAGTTACTTGCAGTTTTATAAAAGGTTTTTCTGGCAAATCATTTTAACTCGGTTTGTAATCCTACTTTGTAATTTAAAAATTGTAAGAACGTTTCTAGAGGCCGTCTTCAGAATCTATTGATAGCATGGGAACCAGAATGGGACTGATTTCCCAGCCCACTGAATTTAGTAGTAGATTTTTCTTTGGATTAACCTTTCTTCATGGAAATGGCTCTTGTATGGAGATAGTCTTCACAAATGAGGGAGTGCCACAAATCCCTGTAGCAGCTTATTACATACACAATAGTGTTTCCAAACTACCACTTCTTTGTGCCTTCTTCTTTGAAGGTGACCACAGCTTGAACAATACCAAGTAACTCAGCTCAGCGGCCAAATTTGTATTTTCTTTTCATATTCTATCAAAGAGAAACTGCCTTACCCTGTTTGCAGCTCAGCCAAATCTTTAATTGCATACACTGCTATTGCATTGCTCGTAAAACATTTTTTCACATAAATTTTTATGCATGTGGAATTTTAGTGGGGTTATATAATACACTTCACTTAAAGAAAGAAGGGAAAATTTAGCATTTTTTATATCTGGGTGAGAGTGTCTGAAAGTCAGTTGTCTTAGTGACGATGAAATAAATATATAATGATATATATCATTCACCATTCAAATAGTCCTATTCTTATCTTCCTTTTATAGTGTTTAAAGCATTATTTTAAAATACAAGAGCCTCATTTTTGTCCAGAATAACACTCATCTTATTCTCAGTTTTGGATTCCCTATTTCACATCTTATTTGTAAACTGTGAATACTATTACTGTGTGTTCAGTGCTACAGCTTCTGTAACAAGAAAAAACCCAAATCAGGAAGAGTTTCTGATCTCTCTCTCTCTCCCAAGGACACTGATGCTTGATTAACTTCACTATATGCCTTGCTGAAATGTCACTTGGGATAAGATTGCTCACTGTTCTTCACCCAAGTGCACTGCAAGACCAGCATTTGGTTCTGTAGCATTCCCACATGGGAGGAGGCTCTTAGTTTGCCTACACAGCAGTATTTATGTCTGTTTAAGGGCAAAATCACTCTGTTAGATTTGTGCAGTGATCTAGACAGATGGACAGAGCCAGTGGTACAGAGGCACTCTCCATCTCAGTGCAGTCCCTAAGGCCCTCAGTAGCTGAACAAGGTCAAACCAGCAAACTGAAACTGTGTCAGGATCAGGTTTAAAGCTATCCCTGAGGCACATGCTTCATCCATCTCTCCCATCCACTGAAAAAGTGGGTGAAACTCATACAGGAGGTTCCGGAGGGATGCTTGGGAAAAAGGGACTGTGCGTGAGACAAGGGCTTTTGTTTTTGTGTTTCTGAAGGTTGAAGCATTTCAGTATTTCCTGTGTTCTTGAGGAAAATAATAAAAAACAGTGTTACTTTAATGCTAATCGTATTTTTTCCTTTTTATTCTATAGAGATTTGGATTACTTTTGTAATACCTTAAGTAATAAAGTACAGGATGTTTGATTGTATTTTAAGATCATAGTGTTCACAATACACAGCTATCACATTTATATCTAGATTTCTCGCCAAACTAGCTATCTCACAACACATGCAATATTCTGACAGTTCTTAGTCCTGTGCTATGTAAGGAGAGAAAAAAATTAATACTAAAAAAATTCATGGCAAGTAAGGGGAATGTGTGAGTGGTGCACAGTGACCTGGATCACTTGCTACGCTGGCATCAGCAAACACTGTATTTCCAGATGTGAAAAGCAGCCTTCAGGAAAGTATTTTTGTCTAATCTCTTGGTTGTATGACCACAGCCATCTTTAAGTGAGTAAACATTAGAACTAGATTTAGACTATAATTAACATTCACATTTGATCAGAAATGAATAACAGGAAAGAAAAAAAAAAACAACCCAGTTTCATAATAACATGAAAGCTACACAGAGAAAAAAAAATATGGTAAAGAACTGCTCAGTCTAGTTATTAAAATAGCTGAAAATTGAAGTAAAACAATTTCAGATATTTTCATAAATCTTTATTAATAATTTATCAATAGCTGTGATCTAGTCTCCCTCACCAACAGTTTGCAAGTTAGGAATGGTAGATTATTTTATAATATTTAAGATCTATTTCAGACATAAATTAAGCCCTCTGCTTTATGCTTTGTAAGAAACTAGAACAAATGTTTAGTCAACACTTGCATAGCATGAATTTTAGAATCTGAAGCTTCTCCCACTGAAATCAATGCAAAGTGCCCTACAGATTCTATTGGGCACAAGATGATGCACCATGGCTTGCTAATGTTTGCTCTATAATGTTTCTTTCAAAGGCAAGCTTTTATCAACTTCTGTCGAAAACAAGCGAACAAACAAACAAAAAGCTTAATTCTCAACTGGTATAAATTGCTCTGTTGACTTTACTGGAGCTCTTCCAAGTTACATATACTTGTGATTTGGCCTGTGAATCTTAAACTGTGGGATAAAATAACTCTCAAAAGGTTGAGGTAAACAAAAGCATTTTTAGACAGTAATTAGTTTTCTAAACTTCAAGAACCTTAATGAGCTGCAAGCAACAGAACTTCCTTCATTTTAATGCACTGCTCCTCATGTTTCATGCTACTTTATTAGATTAGCTTGCAAATTAACTTACATTAATGAAAAATGATTAAAATTAAACCAATGGAAATTAAATGGCTTAATTGTAAAGGCATTTGAAATTGCTTTTAAAATTAACAATGGGTTTATTCACTGATCTTTTCATGCTTAAAGTTTAGCAACAACTTGTTATATGAATGGATCGTGCCTACAAAGCAGCTAAGGGTGCCTTTGAAAAGTGACATCCCAAGTGTCTTAAGGCTTTTCCCTGCAAACTCTTCATTGTTCAAAGCAGGATCAGAGGTGCTTAAAAACAGCAGTGTAGCAATGGCAAAAAGTACATCGCTATACTATGACCAACTCAGAGCCAGGCAGCTGACAAACAATTTTCTCCGTATAGATGACGCATTCTTGTTTATAATAATAACTCACCAAAGGCTGGATAATTTCAGAAGAAAATATGTATATGTATTTTATGTCTGTGTATTTCATGCAATTTTTTTTGGTGACATGCTAGAAAATGTAAACTCTAAACTTTATTTGAATGAAGTGTGTTTGGATTCCTGTAGTAAATTACATTATTCTTACATGAAAAAAAATAAACAGTATTGGATAATATGCTTTTAGCATGCACTAAAAACACACAGCTGAAATTGTTGGAGTTTGTTTTTGTTACATATTCTGAAGTTTTTTTTAATTCTATCTTAAGTACATCCACCTGTTACTAGTAAAACATCCCAAATAGCTTAATTTAATTTAATTTATGGTATGGAAGGACCACACAGTCATTCTTCAACTGATTTATAGGATCCCAATACAAATATGAAATGTAAAACGTTTGCTGAAAACTGAGTTTTCAAAAGATGTGAACCAATAAAGTCTGCATTTCTCATGCAGGTATGGCAGACACAAAGCTCTGTGCAGTGATGAAGATCATGAGACTCAAGCACACAGTGATCTCACAGACTTTGTAGTTGAGGAAACTTCATGGTAGGTCCATGGTGCACTTTCAATGCCTGCGAGGAAAGAAAAGAGGTTGCTGGAACAGCTGCAGAAGAAGGAAGATGTGCTCTGAGCTGCAGCATCCTTTGGGCCCCAAAGAACCAACCCAGCACTCTGATTTCATTTGCATCTCTTAGGGACATGCGTGGAAATTCTATCAAATCATTGCATCATAGAGAGCAAGGTCTTTCTATTAAATAACAGTATAAAAAGAGTGGTTATGTAAAATCTCAGAAATGCCTCATGGTGCTCTTCTGAAAATAAGTGAATTTCATCTAGAATAAGACAAATCCATGAATACTGTCTTTCATTTAGTAGCATACAAAGAAATAAAGGGTTTGCTATTTTGTGTTATAATTTACTATTATGTACTCTGTAAATAAATGGTATACAAAGAAAAAATGTGTTTTGGAAACCCAATATTATAGGAAAAAAGCACAATGTAAGGTTTCTAAAAAAATAATCATGATTTTATTAAGTACTTAAATTTCATAAGGCTTTAAAGATATTGATATTGTCATCGCTGAGGTCTAAAATATTTTATTTTT
Source organism: Pavo muticus (assembly GCA_016647715.1). Lineage (NCBI taxonomy): Eukaryota > Metazoa > Chordata > Aves > Galliformes > Phasianidae > Pavo > Pavo muticus. The sequence continues at coordinate 1,205,469 of JACDJE010000237.1, read as the reverse complement.
GTTTCCTTGAGTAACCAAGAAAAGATATGAACTGTGAGAACTGTTAAAGCTACAAAAAGTCTCTTTGTGTTTTCTTTTGAGGATAAAGATAATTTGTTAAGAAATCTCCTTGACAGGATGATGAAGCATAGTTCTTTTTGTATTTTTTTCCCCATAGTGTATAGCTGTGAGAGTCAAAAGAAAGCTAGGCTTACTGTAACGTAGACTGAAATTAGATTAATAAATAAATAAATAAATCTGGGAAATCAGATCATATAATGGTATCTAAAGCGATTCTGAAATAAAGTCTACCGCTCTCAGGTATCATCAGGTAGTGAAATTAAAAAGCACAAAAACATCAATTATTATCAAAACTGGCTCTTAAATGGTGCTGTCACAAGTAAAAATTTCTTTGACTCCACAGTTACATCGAAAATGTTAGATTTCCTGAATCATTATAGATTATTATGCTTCATAAAATTAATACAAGTGTATCAAATGTTTGGCATACTTCACACATGAAAGCCTTCAGAGTTTTTTTTACTTTTAAAATATACATGACAATGAAATTAAGCAGCTGAAAAAAAAAAGGTTTTTATTAATTCATCTTTACACCAAAACTTGTGAAGGGTACTGGTAACTGATACTGTGAGGAAGAAAGATCTTTACAAAAGTCATGAGGCCTTCAATCTTCCCTTATTTTAAGTAGACTCAGTTACATTTTTATTTAAATCACTAGTCATGCTCTCACTTCCCTGCTTCATCGTGGGCTGTAGGTAAAATGGAATGGTATAGTGCTTTTACTCTTTCAAGATGAAGTTAGATGATTATTATTACATATTAAAATTGCTTATTTAATTTTTTTTCTGAAATTATGCTTTGCCATTCTGCACAAAATAATTGCATTCATTGGAAGAATAGCAATGGTAGAATTTAAACTACTTTCATTTTTTGAAAAATTAATTGGTAACTTGGTCTATAACTAACCACTCCAAAATAAATACAAATTTAACCACAGAACACAGAATAAAAACAAATTTTCTCTAATAGTTGTAAAAGCAATTTTAATACACAGAGACTGCTGTTCAGTGTTCAAGAATCGTCTAAGTTTTCAGAAATGCAAGGTAATAGCGCTGTATTAATTTGAATTACTTTGTGTAAAAATATGTAATTATGAGATGATAAAAATGTTTGGTTTTGCCTTTGACAAAAGAATAAATTTGTCAGAATAACTTTACACGTCCTCATTTTTTAAGCTTTGATATTTTAAATACTGTGACAAATTCAAAACTAGTTCTGTAAAGCAGACCCTGAAAAAATGATTCCATTCACTGAAACACTGTATTTTCACTGTTGATAGAAAACTTTCTGCCAACCTTATTAAAAATGCAATCTGTATGTGGCTTATTGACTGAATACTTCAAAATAAATCATCAGATATAGACTGGAGTGTTTGCTTTTGTAGCAGTTTCATACTTTGCATTTTGAGAGTGTTACATCTTCACACAGTTCCTAGAAATAGCAGAAGTTAATATTTCTCACTCTATAGAACTGCCAGGAGTTTGAGAAATATTATTCCCATTATATAGATAAAAGCAGTAAAGATAAGAATTACAGTTCACACAGTAGAATAATGTACTTTCATACTGGCTGACCACCAACCACTGACCATTTCTGTTTACCCACCATGATCAGGCATAGTGAAAGGTGGCACTATGGTGCCGCTGTATCAGTCTCTGCACCCAACAACACTGGGAGAGACTGCTGTTTTTGAGGACTTAATTCCCACAGTTTTTCATGGAGCACTGCAGCTCTGAGCAGCCTCCCAAATAAGTTCCAAGTTAGTGGTAGATAATAGCTCTTAATGATTAGTGTGAACACTATTGAAGTCTCTAACTTAGGTGTCTGTATTAGAAGTTAAGGTTTCCAAGGACAGCTGAGAGCTGTCCCAAACTTTCCTGTTTGAAAGAGAACTGTAAAAGGAGCTCAGATTCTAGGTCTCTAAAGAGAGAAGGTTTAAGTATTTCTTTGTAGAGTATATCCCTTAACCACAGAAGCACTCTGAGCTATTCTATTCAACATATTCAATCCACTTAGTTTTCAAACATCCATAAAAATATCTCAAAGATTTTATGAATGCATTTCTAGTTAGGTTCTTCTCCTTCGCATTGTTTCCCCTATAAATATGATAGGGCTCATAAGTATCTACAGTTTCACTCAGAGCAGACATATCAAAGATATGCTTGCAACTCACGATGTTTATACATTTTTCTTGATAAGAATGTAGATTTTCTGTCCACTATCATGGCTATTATATCCAACTATTATTAACGAACATATGTATGCTTTAGTGAGTGCAGGAAGTTTGTGTTCCTAAAGAAAACTAAATGTCTTCAGTTTGGGTTCACAGGCTGTATTCTTGAAATTGAAGGAAAGCATCCAGAAAGAGTTCATTTATCAGACACCTGCAGTCCACAAGAAAACTTCAGTTAGGTGAGTTGTGAAGAGGGAACTATACTCCCAAATGCTAGATTTAAGTTTGAGTTACTTTATCCTGCTGCCTTACAGCCTTTCTATTGCTGTATCAATGCAACAATTCAGATTTTCATGTCATTTGCACTCCCTTAAATGAACTTACCTACAGGGCTGGCATAAAAGAGACAGATCAAGGCTGTTTCTACAGAAGGTAACAATCTTATCACACCCATTTCTTCAGTTAGGAATACAAAAAATGGAAGTAGAGAATACTTAAATCTCTTCAGGGGAGTCTCAGCTGGTCTACAGCTAGCTGCCTTCATCAACCTTTCTCACAATACATATGTAGCACCTGGCACAAAAGTCATGTCACAGATGGAAATGAATCTCACTAAATGATGCTCTGTGTTTTGGCTCTCCTGGTGTATGCACTGCCCATTACTAGATATAGGCAATTAAATAAATTAGAGGGGCCAGACAGTCAGGGAAAGACGAGCATTTTTGTAAACATCCCTTCTGGCTGCACACAACAAATTTGGCTGGAAATGAGAACCTAAGCCATTAGTTTGTATCTAGATATACATTCCTTCCCTTTTTCTGTCCTATGAGTCATACATATCTGGTGCGTCTGTGTAGAAAGCATTTTACTCAAACTTCCTTCTATTTTCCAAACATGTTTGGAAAGCTGCTGGCAAGCATGCCAATTGAGTGGTGTGTGCTTGGAGGACAGAGTGGAGGAGAATCCCAATGTGACGCTGCTGGGGCATGCACACAGACAGCTTGAGCTGGCCAAAGGGAAAGGCTGTAAATCATACTCAGAAGGAGATTGATGATGTTTGTGGAGCATTCTCTAGGGGTGCCAAAGAGGTGTTTGTTCCTGAGGCTTAAGAATTATTTTTGTGGAAGGCTTTTATCATTAAAGTTGATGATGTGCCTACAACCAAGAAAATAAAAGAGCGATGCTTGCAACTGCAGAGTGATTTGTATTCTTTTGCATGACAAAAACTTTCATCATCCATCCCTTTGACAGTTATGATTTGTTAAAGTTTTCTGCAGGGTGTTTGGAACAAAAATTTGAATTTATTGTTATATGATTTGCATTTTTGTTTCCACTATGTATGAGAATTCTCTAGCATTTAGCAGATCTAGCTCATAGTTCACTTCTAATTTACATACAGTGGAGACCTCTTAAACATGTAGCCTTTGTGTATAATAAATTCATTCATAGAAAGAGACTGATATGCTTTATGAGGTGTTAATTAAAGTTGGTCTCAACATAAGATAACTGCCAAAAACTGATATGCTGTAGTTCTATTAATTAACAGCTTAATTTAGAGTTACTTACATATCACAGCATTAAAATTTTCTATTTGCTGGACAGTTGTTGGGAAATTATAAAACATGAATAACCACATAAAGTTAGACACCTGTGCATGATACATAGAAGTAAATGTTCTGTATTTACACATTGTTGATATCTCAACATTATATTTCTGAATAAATACGTATACATGAATATATTTTTGAATTCTATCAAGATAGAAGCATAAGTACCACAGAGTTAATGCTTCTCAGCTGTTCTCACAGATTTCTGGTATCTATTTTTTAAAAATTTTGTTATGACAATTACAGCAAGATTAATATCTAGCTAAACAATGTCTTCTGAAATTACCACTGGGGAAAGTCAGGGTGAAAGACTGCTTTGTTATACAATCAGATAGCCATCGTGGTGGGTCATGATGCTGCTTACTTTGTGTCACACTTATAATGTGTTTGCAGGTCAGATTAAAAGTATATAACATAATAAAATACCACAAATATAATGCGTTTCAGTGTAAGCAATATCAATAGTAGAATTCATCCACATTCCAGTGTTGGCACACGGCAGATAATTAATCGTGTTCAATATGATATTTAATAACTTGAAACTGCAAATCCAAAATAATTGGGCAACTTATTTCTTCATTACAGCCATTTACTCAATTCATAATGTGCAGATAACTCAACTATACTTTCCCAAACTCAGAAACTTCACACTAACTGAAAATTGGGTGAAACATCTGAGCTAAAGTTCATGGGGAACTCTACACTGACAAAGGTTTAAGCAGGACTTGGGCCTATCATTTTCCCTGTGGTTGTCTAGACTAAGCTTATCTTACACTCCAAAATGTTCTAAACTCTGCAGCACTAAAAAGAAATCATACTTTGCAGAAATTTAGCTACAGATCTGAAGCATGTTTTTTCTCTTTATAAGTAATGCCTATATGCAGATTTCCTTGAAGATGAGTTTTTCAGTGTGGCTAAATGAGTACAAGTAAGAAAGCAAATATGTTTTAATAAATCACAATTTGTAAGATACCATTCATCTTATGCAAAGTAACTGATCATGTGTCTACTTTTGGCAGATGCAAAGCAAAGTAAAACAAGCTTACTCAAATCATACTGCCTGAGAGAGAAGGCAAACGCTACCTTTTTAAAACAAGCAAGATGACTCCCCTGTGCATATCCAGATTCATTTTTCCTTACTACATTTAACAATTCTTTATTGTTATGCCTGAAAACTGTCACTTAAATGATAGGAAAAGTTATAAGATACATGTTAAAATAGTAAGCCTGGGCCAAATATAGGATTCTATCATGTTCAACGTTGTAAAAATATATAAAATATAGCCTAAACTTGATAATACAAAGAATTATACACAAATATAATGCATTTAAATGCACCATTAGGTGATTATTCATCTATTTTACACAGCTCTCTAGGTAAGATGAAGATCAAAATTGCTAAATGCTTTGAAATAGTAATATTTTTTTTGCTTGTTAGAAAGCATTGATAGCCAAACTGATATAGAAAATTCTTCCTTTCTATAGCCTGATGATATATTCCAACATTTTCATGATGTTTAAACACATGAAACAGTTGTATATCCTATTTTGTAGAAACCTGGATTGGTTGAATTACTGTTGGTTATTTCAATACTTATCCATCTTCCTGTCAGCCTATAGCATACTATAGAAAATATATTTAACAGGGAGAGCCTTTGACATAATCTCAAAAACCCAGTAAGGCTTCTATTCAGGGGACAGAAAGAGTCATTGAATATGCATTACGTTCGATTTCCTACACCACATAAGCACCATCAGCTGATTAAAAGGATTTCCAGGGAAAATTGAAAGTACATCCAAGAAGCACTTTCCTTTGTAAAATAGTTCAGATTGTCACAAGCACTTGGAAAAAATGAAATTCAATTAGTGAAAATACTTAAAGCTACAATTCACTGTAAGCAAAATCTGGAACTAGAGTAAAGATAAATGTATGCATATAATGATGTGCATAGTACTGTCTCTTTTTATTAGATTGAAGATGTTCACAATTTTTTCACGTGTTCATTTTCATTTTAAGTGCATTCAACAGCTATTTAGATATTACTAAATCACTTTCAGACTCTACATAGGAACTGCAATATTTAATGTTTAAAAAGTTATTTCCTATTGAAAAAATAAAGAAACAAGAATAAGAACAATAATAAAATAAGTTAAAGTTTGCTCTTTCAGGGACATAATAACTGTCATTTCACTTCTCATTTTCTGTTCAAATCAAGTATTTTCCTGTTACAAGGAAGAAATAATCTCTGAATACTTAAGAAGTTGAGTAACTACAGTATATCTCAAATGTTAGTCTTATTTCAGTCGTATCAAATCATTCTTGCTAAGCAAAGTTTTTGTTGTTGTTCTTTGGTTTTGTTTGCATCTTTACTTTTTTTTTTTTAAATACACATGCAGAAAATACTTTATAAATGTCCAGATTGCATGTATTTCTAGAGAAGATAACACTCAGTTACCTGCTTGATGGGTATGAAGATCACAGACAAAGCCTCCTAACCAGCATTTTTATAAACACCTTTCTCAGTTCCAGGATTATAAGTTTCTGAATGGGAAAGAGATCACATGATGTCACCCCTTCAGCCACCTACGTTGTGAAACAGAAGCATTTGGCGTGTTTTGCTGCTCTGTCCTTATCTCATTGATGTATCCTTTTAATGACCCTTTCCTTCCCATATGTCTTCAGGCTAGCTTTTAAAAGCATAAAAAAAGAAACAGGTAATATTTAATGCATTGAAACTTTAATTACATAAAAAAAAAGAGTTATCTGAAACTAGGTTTATGAAACTATTAAATGTGGGTATTTTCCCCAAAGTGGGAAAAAATGTTTTAAGCATTTCCACAGTCATCCCTGTTACATATTGTTTTGTTTCTCACTGCTCATGAGCTTGTTAACAGTTAACTTGAAAAAAAAGTGATTCATTGCTCAGAATTTCCAAAATATTTTCTTTTTTAATATGAATTATATTTTCGTTTATAAAAATAATAAAATATTCAACTAGGTGTCAAATTGTTAATAAAACTTTTGATCCAAAACTATAGATTACTTGGACATCCCATAATGCTTTATTTCAAACCACAGTTTTAATATTTAACTTCTGCTCTGAAAATACTTACTAATAATTAATTTGTCTGGGGTGAAACTTTTCCCCAATTCATCTCGTCCATCTGCTTGCACATACTGTGAAATTATAATCAGCTGTAATTTGTGACAGAGACGTGCCAAACATTTCTAAAACAATTTGGAAAGTGGCAGACTAGAAATTTTGCCAACTTGCACTCCATGCAGATGCTACTTTCTCCTCACTTTCCTCACCAAAGTTGAGTTTAAAAAAGAAAACGTGAAGTTCTGTTAAAGCAATATTTGTGGAAACCTATTCATACTATTTTGCTCTCCTCCTGAGCTGTAAGAATTCAGTGACTGAGTCCAAAGCTGATGGGAATCAGTGGAAAAATTCCCATTGGCTTGGCTGGAGTTAGCATAGATGTTAGTTCATCCACAGCTTCCAGCTGAACCCATTAATTAAGGAAGAAAAATAGACAGTGTGTCTCCTCAGAGCTTCCTTATTTATTCATTTACTTCAGACTCACGAGGTTATAGATGGATTTACAAATATTAATGAATATTACTCTTAAGATAAATCACTAGAATTACACTGGTAGTAAAATTAATACAAGGAATGTTTTCAACAGGGTAGCAAGCAATTATTTCCTATTCCAACTCCTAATTTCTCTTGAATTTCAAATCATAATATACATCTTCATTAAGGGATTATGAAAAGATTAAATAAGTGATTAAACAAGATCATCAAACAGCAATGAGACTTGTGGATTAAAGAAACTATGTTAAATGCCTCTCATGTGATCGCATTATTCTGAAGTTTACAGATCAGAAAAATGTAGATCATTTGAGGTCATCAGTTTCAAATGGTTTTAAACAATAAAGTTGTAAAAGGTGAATAACATCAGTAGTTTATCGGTTTGTTTCAGAGCCCCAAGCTTGCAAACTAATTCATCTACATTGATTACTGTAAAACTAGAACTCAGTTCTTCGAAGACATCATTGTAACAAACAATTCATATTTTTGAGATAGTTACTTTCTTTGGAGCACAGTGTGTAACACAGAGATAACAGTTTATGGCAGGAGTGAAGACAACAGAACTTGAGCCCTTAAAAATCATTGCATAGAATGGGTACTAAAAATTTTCTACAGGCAGAATTTCTGAAAATATTTTCTTATTTGAAAGTCAGCCAGCCTGAAAAGTTCTACAGAGGAGTACTCCTGCTACTGGAAGCAAGGTCAGGGCACACTAAGGTAGTCTTCTGGGGGAAACCTCCTAGCCAGTTGCATTGCTGCTGCCATCTAGCTTTTTTTTTTTTTTTTTTTTTTTTCTGCAGCTAGCAAGGCCACTGTTGCAATTTCAGAGCACAGTATTGGGTTTTGCCTCACCTACTGGGAAGGCTTATGTCAGTTGTTGTATTAAAAACAGTACTCACTTTATCTCATTGCTATCCATAATTTCTGCTTGCTTTCAGGGTAACAAATTTTGTGTTATTCAAGGCATTAATTGTATGCAGAGCAAATTGTTTCCACTATACTGGGAGTCTTTTTTCATTCAAAATATGCATTGTCTTCTCAACGTAAAGCTCACATCTACAGAAAGATGTTCTTAGAGTTAGATGTGTGTTTAAGACCTTCTAAAATGAGGATTTAATCTACTAACAATGCATTTAGATTTGACATTTACTTCCATTTTATAAGGCTGCACAGTTATTTGAGCTAGAAGCACACATATAAGAAACGAGTAAATGGAAATTATAGGAGGAAAGCTGGTACATGAGGTTCTTTCTGCTTAGCAGTTTAGCTATAGAGCACTACAACCTTGCCAACATTTTTCACAATTATTTTCTCTCTATACCCTAGGGACTATGTGGTAGAGAGGTTAAACGAAAGGTAGTATTGATACTACATAGCATGCCTTTCAGTTGCCAGTAATCAGGTATGCCAATTGTTTTACCATAAATAAAGTTAAAAAAAAAAAAAGATTGCACAAGAAATACAAGAATGCCATATTTATCAGCAGAGATGACAAATAAAATTGAAGCAAATATCTGGGAAAAACAATATGGGCTACAAAAGCATGTTGAGAAGCAAGTTAAATCAGTTCAGTCACTTTAATTGTTTATAATATATCCCCAAAAGATTTTACTTGCTTTTAGTTTTATTTATTTGGTTTCCTCCTTTCATAATGTTAAGACCAGACACCCATTATAGTAAAGACGAAATCTTCACGTGCAAGTAAAAAACTGACCTCCTTAAGTGTCATGTTGTATAACATGCCTCTCATTTCTGAAGCTAAAATCTTTTTTATTGTATTAAAAGAAATGGAAAATTCTTATTTGAGTGAAGAACTGTCACTGATTTGATCACTAATCATCAGAGGGTTTAACAGATACAAACCCAACCAAATTAAAAACCAGTATCTTTAAGACCTTGAGTCAGCATTATTTCATATTCAGTAATCAAGTTTATATTAATAATGAATTTGTATTTTAGTTTCTGAAACTTTAATTTTATATTTTCAGACATTTCCATGATAGCACAAGGGTTAGACTATACTTCATGTTGGTAAGATGCTTCTCATATGAATATCAATCAGGACACTAAATTTTAGGAAAGCCAACTTTCTGCTCTTTAGGTCTTCTCTATAGGTACTCTATAAATTTTTGACTCAGACTTCACTGGCAACTGCTCCTTACACAGCCTTCAAGCAGATTTGTCAGAAGGAGAGACTAGGGGAGCAATGTCCCTGCCACTGTAAGTGAAGATCAGGTTTGCAAGCATGTGAGAAAACTGAACATCCATAATTCTATGGGTGCTGACGAGATGTATCGCAGAGTCCTGAGGGAACTGGCTGAAGTAGTTGACAAGCCACTCTCAATGGCATTTGAAAAGTCAAGGCAGTCAGGTAAAGTCCCTGATGACTGGAAAAAGGCAACTTCACACCCATTTTTAAGAAGGGTAGAAAGGATGAATGAAGGAACTACTGATCTGTCAGCTTCACCTCTGCGCCAGGGGAAATCATGGAACACCTGGAAGCTATGCTAAGGAGCAAGGAAGAGAGAGAGGTGATACCAGACAACTAACATGGCTTCACCAATGGCAAATCTGACCTGACCAACCTAGTGGCCTTCTATGATGTTGTAACTACATCAGTAGTTAAGGGAAGAGCAACTGATGACATGTATCTGGACTTTAGTAAGGTCTTTGGCATGGTTCCACATAACATCCTTCTCACTAGATTGGAAAGATATGGTTGTTCAATAGATAAGGAACTGGTTGCAAGATTGTACCCAGAGAGCAGTGGTCAATGGCTCAATGTCCAGATGGAGATCAGTGATGACTCCTCAGGGGTCTCTAGTGAGACCAATGCTCTTTAATAACTTCATCAACAACATTGACAGTGGGACCGGGTGCACCCTCAGCAAGTTTGTGGATTACACCAAGATGTGTCAGGTTGGTGAGACTGAAACCATTTGCTCAGAGAGGTGGTAGATGCCCCATCCCTGGAGACATTTAAGGTCAGGCTGCTCAGTGGTATGATCTAGCTGTGGATGTCCCTGTTCATTGCAGGGGAATTGGACTAGATGACCTTTAAAGGTCCCTTCCAACTAAAATGTTTCTATCATTCTATGACTTCAGGATATGGATGTACTGCAAGGCTTAAACTGCATTAAGTTGACTGGTCTGCAAAAGCAGACTGTCTCACAGGAGAAATGATGTATGATTGTTTCACTAACTCCATCAATCAGCCTGTTCCTTATTCTAATTCTTTTAAAATACATTTATATTTCTTATCAAACGTTTCTTCTTACACTTTCCAAATAAAGAATATCAACCACATGTATACTTTCCATCTAGCATTAGTTTGTTTCCAGTTTAAATAAAGGAAGAAAACAAGAGTAACATCTTATTGAAGCAGCTGTCGTTTAACAACTCTTCCAGATCTGAAAAAAAATTAATGACTTTCAGACATAGAAAACAAATGCACTGTACTTCCAGCCTTATGCATCACGGTTGCTTATGTTACTGGGCCACCTAATGACCTCTTTTATGTATTTGACTTTCATAAATATCTCAGATACTTTTAAATAAATATTATCAAACAGATTAACAGGTTTTTTTTTGTTTGTTTTTTCTTCTTTTTTTTTTTTTTTTTGTTTAATTACACAGTCAAAGAAAAGAAAAGAAACAATGTTTTAAGACATGACGTGGTACTAATCTTCTTGCGTGAGCTAATAAAAAAACTTTGGAGGGAAGGTTCAAAGATTTTGAAACATTGCGTTATTCAAACAGTACTTCTACTGTTGTTCATACAGTAAATGAAGTTTTTGTAATTCCCTTTTATAACTTCTGTCAAAGGATAACTTATGAGCGTACCAGCAAGATTTTAAGGACTCTGACAGAGGGAAGTGCCAGCTGTTTTGTCCATGCCTACCCTGTGATATATCTATGCTGGGTTTCAGCAAAACATTTAGTTTGGTGTAAGAGAAATGTGACCCTTATGACATGCCAGAGCTGGGAGATTAGGATGGAAACAGAAACTGAACCAGCACAGCATTTAATTTAATTATTAGCAGTAACATCTCTATGATATGTAAATAAAAATAGCAAGACAAGTTCCATTCTCACATGTCCTGGTGTTAATCCAGGGTAAATCCATTATATTCAATCTATATTAAGATAAAACCATGCTGATTCTAAAATTTTCAACCTAATTTGCAACTGGTGAAAATATTCTCACCCTATTAGTCACAAGTTACTTAGTTAACTTTATCCAGTGGATTTGCTGCCATTACAATCAGCTTTGTCATTCTTATCACACTGCCTATAAACTCTGTTTATATTCATTAACAAGAAGACCACCTGGGCATCTATCCAACTTTTCTTCAACAAAGGATAAAATGCCCATGGAACTCAAACTCCCCATGCAGAGGGGAGACTGGACAAAATGAGTATTACATGAGGCTGGGAACTCATGCACAGAGTTCAAAGAAACAGTTTGTAGCAGGAATAAATATTCCATCAGAAGCATCTGACAAGAGAGAAGCTGTTAGCTGATGTACAATATGGCTACATGGACAAGTTACCATGAAGTAACCAAGAGACTTAATTTAGCATTTGACACATGAATGGAGAGGTGAAGCTTTAAACATAAATCTGGTGCAAATCACACTCTGAAAGCTTCATACAAACAAGCAGACTGTACATTTGAAAGTGTGAGAGGTACTGACAGACAGGCATTTGAAAACATGATAGATGGGGCGTGGATGTATCCAAGGTGAGACTGACTATTATTAGGGTAATTCAAAGGAGTTATGATAATTTTCCAAGGTGTTAAAGACAGGGTCAGTTTGGTTTGGTATGGCCAACACATTCTGGCCAACTCAGTCATAATGGATTTTTAAATATTGCATATTTCCAAAGTAACTGCCCATGTAAATTCTGCTACTCTAGGTAAATATAGAAGATCTTGACAGAGCTTCATTAAAGTACTGGCTTTCTCAGATTTTGTAAGCATAATTTGTTTAAAGCTATCTCAAACTTACTACAGTATAAATGCATACCCATGCAGTTATTTGTCTATAGTAGCAGCTAACACTCTTAATGTATACATATTTTCTAATCTCTTTCTAAATTATTTATGTAATAATATCCTTTGTTTGTTACTCTTCTAAGTATAAGCCTCAGCATTCCAATACATGGTTTTATGCTCAGCAAAACCCTTGCAGGGCATAGCAGCACCAAAGCTGAATGTTACCTACATAGAATAAATTTGATCTGTATATCTATGGAGGAAAACAACAGTTCATTAACACAATGCTTCAACATTTTGTGTTGGTTAACAAAAATATATAATCAAGATTAGAAATATCTACCAAAAAAAAAAAAGCTTTTTTTTTTTTCTTTTTTTAATTGCACTATACAGCACACGTTTCCGTGGGCTTGGCCATAACACATACTCTGTTGTCAGGCATTCAGCTAAAAATAACTCACAATGAGTGGTCTTGTGTTTGACTAACATAAACTTACTGGTTTAATTTCCTCACAAAGGAGAAGAGCAAGTCACTGATTTGTAGTTTTTCTCATTTATATACTTTATAAGCTGGATCAAAGTTGACAATGTCTTCAGTCACTAGCAAAGTTTGAATACCTCCAGTTCTATATTAGACTCACATTATTGTGCTTTAGAAGATACGCCAACTGGAAACCGAACAAGGCAGAATGTATCCCAAAGGTATCTGATCCAACATCTCACCAAAAGGCAACAGCTACATAAATCAGATCCTCATGTAGATAGAAAACTTGTTAAAAATTATTTTTTTATGGGGATTGAGAGGGGTAATCCCGAGTGAAAGTTTGTGTTCTTCAGGACGTTCATAAATGCTCTGTAAAGGAGTTAAATAGTGGAGTAAGAACTTTGCTGATGACATTAAGCATATTCAAAATAGAAAAGAGGAGAGTCCACAGTGAAAGATTTCAGAAGGATCCTTATAATGAAGAATTAGGGATTAAAAACAAACAAATCAAACTAAAGTAACAAATGGAAGTTGATGGAGAGTGGGATAAGATCCCTATTTTTCCTTGTAAAATATCTCTTTCTTAAGTGAGAGTTGTTCTTAGAAATGAGAATCTGCATTACAGTGGAAAGATACAAAAAGATTAGATTAACTATTTTAAAAGATAGTCAAAAATCAGATAACATTTTTAGAAAGAATAGAGAAAAAAACATAAAGTAGCATCCACATTTTAAGCATGAATAGTTCCCTTCTTTGTTACTCCTCTACCTCCAGAAATTATACAGAGGAACTTGGTAACAGACAGGTGAGAAGGATGCAAAGCTCTGGAACAGTTTCTGTAAGGGAAGAGCCATGATTAAATACACTAGGAGTACTAGGCTGTACAAAGATCAGTGAAATTTTAAGTAGCATGAAGTAGGTGAATCTGTAAATAATTGCTCCCTCTGCCTTCAAAAAAAAAAAAAAAAAGTGAAATAGATAAAGTTAGCAGGTGCTTCTGCAAAGAATGTTGCTGTTAAGCTGTGACACTGCTTACTATAAGATACTGCAGATGGAAAAGTTTACGTGGCTTCAGACAAATTTGTGACAGGAAAATCTGCTTAGTACAGTTAGATGCAGACACCATCACTTCTGTAGTTCAGGAGCTACCTGAGCCACAGATGGCTGGAAAGTAGTCGGCAGAATATCCCAGCATATAATATCCCTATCTACTTGTCCTGCTCTCGTGTACTTTCATTAGGCATCTGGTACTGGCAAGTGCTGAAGAGAGAATCTTAGTCTTGACAGAGGTGTGGTCTGACTCCATATGGACAATCTTATGTTCTTATATCAATCTGCATGTGATTGGGTTAATGGGAAATATATGCATTCCTTTATTTGGTCTGTTTAATCATTAACTAATTTGGAATGAGCATAAGATGAAAGTTCGGAATGGCTTTTTGGAAGATCTGCCCTATGAAATCAATGAAGAGACCTGATCAGGCCTTAATAAAATGTAGTGAACACATAATTTATTTCCTTCAACTTTTGCCGTGGTAAACAAAATTGCATTCGTTTTCCTCATTTTTCATATAGAAAAACTTCCATTGATTTTGTTGGTAGAAGTAGATTCTATTTGAACAAGATCAGATCAGAAATATTAGTTAGAGTAACATATTAACTCTTCTGTGAAAAGATGGAAGACAGCTATATTTCCAAAATTGCCTAATCAAATAGTTCATTTTTTTTTGTCCAAACTAGCTTCTATGATTTTATTTTATTTTATTTTTTTGTTGCTGTTGTTTTTCACATTTAGGCTTTCATAAAGAGGAAATTTTGGATGGAATGTATGCAAAGTTTCAAACAGGATATATTTTCTAACTACAATCTTTATGCATATCAAAATTTTGGTGTTCATCATTGGCAATGGAAAAGTAAATTATGCACAGCTTGAGTTTAAGCATACAAGAACATAAAGAAAAACTTATATAGTTCATAAACAAGATTTCATCTTGAAGTCCATCAGATTAGATTGGTTTATAGGTCCTAATAATAATCATTAAAAATATACTTATTTGTAAATCTGTGAATTGTAAATCCAGTCAGTGAGCATAAGTTCACAGGCTAGGCTAGAAATGCTGACTGTCATTATCTAGATGTGTGTTCCAATAGATATTTGCTTTGTATATAAATATTTTAATTTCCCCAAGAACTGTGGTGAAAAGGCAGCTTCATTTGAAAATTGAAATGTAATTGAATTTTGAGATATGAACATATATATTGACTAATCCTTAGAATTACTTACTGAATTTCTTTTTTTTTCTTTTTTTTCCTTTTTTTGCTATGATTTAAGAATACGGTGGTAGAAAGTTCTCAATATCAAACTTGTCCACAATATGTCATTGATGATGTTTTAAAATTTATTGTTTTCATGAAATGAGATAAATGTTAACTTTGCTAACTGAAACTTGCAAGATCTATAAATACAGTTATATTTAAAACACAAAAAGGCATCAATTTTTTTTACTAACCAATCATTTTGCTCCCAGTTAAATAAAATATGAGAATGATGGCTAATTAGAGTAAGGAATCAGATGTCTGCATGGTAAAGCAGTTCACTACTCATCTGCTGTGACAGAGGTCTTCTAGAATCGGTATAATTAAATGGAAGAACAAAAGTAAATGTCTACATTAAAAANACAAGAATGCCATATTTATCAGCAGAGATGACAAATAAAATTGAAGCAAATATCTGGGAAAAACAATATGGGCTACAAAAGCATGTTGAGAAGCAAGTTAAATCAGTTCAGTCACTTTAATTGTTTATAATATATCCCCAAAAGATTTTACTTGCTTTTAGTTTTATTTATTTGGTTTCCTCCTTTCATAATGTTAAGACCAGACACCCATTATAGTAAAGACTAAATCTTCACGTGCAAGTAAAAAACTGACCTCCTTAAGTGTCATGTTGTATAACATGCCTCTCATTTCTGAAGCTAAAATCTTTTTTATTGTATTAAAAGAAATGGAAAATTCTTATTTGAGTGAAGAACTGTCACTGATTTGATCACTAATCATCAGAGGGTTTAACAGATACAAACCCAACCAAATTAAAAACCAGTATCTTTAAGACCTTGAGTCAGCATTATTTCATATTCAGTAATCAAGTTTATATTAATAATGAATTTGTATTTTAGTTTCTGAAACTTTAATTTTATATTTTCAGACATTTCCATGATAGCACAAGGGTTAGACTATACTTCATGTTGGTAAGATGCTTCTCATATGAATATCAATCAGGACACTAAATTTTAGGAAAGCCAACTTTCTGCTCTTTAGGTCTTCTCTATAGGTACTCTATAAATTTTTGACTCAGACTTCACTGGCAACTGCTCCTTACACAGCCTTCAAGCAGATTTGTCAGAAGGAGAGACTAGGGGAGCAATGTCCCTGCCACTGTAAGTGAAGATCAGGTTTGCAAGCATGTGAGAAAACTGAACATCCATAATTCTATGGGTGCTGACGAGATGTATCGCAGAGTCCTGAGGGAACTGGCTGAAGTAGTTGACAAGCCACTCTCAATGGCATTTGAAAAGTCAAGGCAGTCAGGTAAAGTCCCTGATGACTGGAAAAAGGCAACTTCACACCCATTTTTAAGAAGGGTAGAAAGGATGAATGAAGGAACTACTGATCTGTCAGCTTCACCTCTGCGCCAGGGGAAATCATGGAACACCTGGAAGCTATGCTAAGGAGCAAGGAAGAGAGAGAGGTGATACCAGACAACTAACATGGCTTCACCAATGGCAAATCTTACCTGACCAACCTAGTGGCCTTCTATGATGTTGTAACTACATCAGTAGTTAAGGGAAGAGCAACTGATGACATGTATCTGGACTTTAGTAAGGTCTTTGGCATGGTTCCACATAACATCCTTCTCACTAGATTGGAAAGATATGGTTGTTCAATAGATAAGGAACTGGTTGCAAGATTGTACCCAGAGAGCAGTGGTCAATGGCTCAATGTCCAGATGGAGATCAGTGATGACTCCTCAGGGGTCTCTAGTGAGACCAATGCTCTTTAATAACTTCATCAACAACATTGACAGTGGGACCGGGTGCACCCTCAGCAAGTTTGTGGATTACACCAAGATGTGTCAGGTTGGTGAGACTGAAACCATTTGCTCAGAGAGGTGGTAGATGCCCCATCCCTGGAGACATTTAAGGTCAGGCTGCTCAGTGGTATGATCTAGCTGTGGATGTCCCTGTTCATTGCAGGGGAATTGGACTAGATGACCTTTAAAGGTCCCTTCCAACTAAAATGTTTCTATCATTCTATGACTTCAGGATATGGATGTACTGCAAGGCTTAAACTGCATTAAGTTGACTGGTCTGCAAAAGCAGACTGTCTCACAGGAGAAATGATGTATGATTGTTTCACTAACTCCATCAATCAGCCTGTTCCTTATTCTAATTCTTTTAAAATACATTTATATTTCTTATCAAACGTTTCTTCTTACACTTTCCAAATAAAGAATATCAACCACATGTATACTTTCCATCTAGCATTAGTTTGTTTCCAGTTTAAATAAAGGAAGAAAACAAGAGTAACATCTTATTGAAGCAGCTGTCGTTTAACAACTCTTCCAGATCTGAAAAAAAATTAATGACTTTCAGACATAGAAAACAAATGCACTGTACTTCCAGCCTTATGCATCACGGTTGCTTATGTTACTGGGCCACCTAATGACCTCTTTTATGTATTTGACTTTCATAAATATCTCAGATACTTTTAAATAAATATTATCAAACAGATTAACAGGTTTTTTTTTGTTTGTTTTTTCTTCTTTTTTTTTTTTTTGTTTAATTACACAGTCAAAGAAAAGAAAAGAAACAATGTTTTAAGACATGACGTGGTACTAATCTTCTTGCGTGAGCTAATAAAAAAACTTTGGAGGGAAGGTTCAAAGATTTTGAAACATTGCGTTATTCAAACAGTACTTCTACTGTTGTTCATACAGTAAATGAAGTTTTTGTAATTCCCTTTTATAACTTCTGTCAAAGGATAACTTATGAGCGTACCAGCAAGATTTTAAGGACTCTGACAGAGGGAAGTGCCAGCTGTTTTGTCCATGCCTACCCTGTGATATATCTATGCTGGGTTTCAGCAAAACATTTAGTTTGGTGTAAGAGAAATGTGACCCTTATGACATGCCAGAGCTGGGAGATTAGGATGGAAACAGAAACTGAACCAGCACAGCATTTAATTTAATTATTAGCAGTAACATCTCTATGATATGTAAATAAAAATAGCAAGACAAGTTCCATTCTCACATGTCCTGGTGTTAATCCAGGGTAAATCCATTATATTCAATCTA
Organism: Pavo muticus; assembly: GCA_016647715.1. NCBI lineage: Eukaryota > Metazoa > Chordata > Aves > Galliformes > Phasianidae > Pavo > Pavo muticus. Next base: position 1,187,197 of record JACDJE010000237.1, on the reverse strand, counting down.
TATTAAGATAAAACCATGCTGATTCTAAAATTTTCAACCTAATTTGCAACTGGTGAAAATATTCTCACCCTATTAGTCACAAGTTACTTAGTTAACTTTATCCAGTGGATTTGCTGCCATTACAATCAGCTTTGTCATTCTTATCACACTGCCTATAAACTCTGTTTATATTCATTAACAAGAAGACCACCTGGGCATCTATCCAACTTTTCTTCAACAAAGGATAAAATGCCCATGGAACTCAAACTCCCCATGCAGAGGGGAGACTGGACAAAATGAGTATTACATGAGGCTGGGAACTCATGCACAGAGTTCAAAGAAACAGTTTGTAGCAGGAATAAATATTCCATCAGAAGCATCTGACAAGAGAGAAGCTGTTAGCTGATGTACAATATGGCTACATGGACAAGTTACCATGAAGTAACCAAGAGACTTAATTTAGCATTTGACACATGAATGGAGAGGTGAAGCTTTAAACATAAATCTGGTGCAAATCACACTCTGAAAGCTTCATACAAACAAGCAGACTGTACATTTGAAAGTGTGAGAGGTACTGACAGACAGGCATTTGAAAACATGATAGATGGGGCGTGGATGTATCCAAGGTGAGACTGACTATTATTAGGGTAATTCAAAGGAGTTATGATAATTTTCCAAGGTGTTAAAGACAGGGTCAGTTTGGTTTGGTATGGCCAACACATTCTGGCCAACTCATTCATAATGGATTTTTAAATATTGCATATTTCCAAAGTAACTGCCCATGTAAATTCTGCTACTCTAGGTAAATATAGAAGATCTTGACAGAGCTTCATTAAAGTACTGGCTTTCTCAGATTTTGTAAGCATAATTTGTTTAAAGCTATCTCAAACTTACTACAGTATAAATGCATACCCATGCAGTTATTTGTCTATAGTAGCAGCTAACACTCTTAATGTATACATATTTTCTAATCTCTTTCTAAATTATTTATGTAATAATATCCTTTGTTTGTTACTCTTCTAAGTATAAGCCTCAGCATTCCAATACATGGTTTTATGCTCAGCAAAACCCTTGCAGGGCATAGCAGCACCAAAGCTGAATGTTACCTACATAGAATAAATTTGATCTGTATATCTATGGAGGAAAACAACAGTTCATTAACACAATGCTTCAACATTTTGTGTTGGTTAACAAAAATATATAATCAAGATTAGAAATATCTACCAAAAAAAAAAAAGCTTTTTTTTTTTTCTTTTTTTAATTGCACTATACAGCACATGTTTCCGTGGGCTTGGCCATAACACATACTCTGTTGTCAGGCATTCAGCTAAAAATAACTCACAATGAGTGGTCTTGTGTTTGACTAACATAAACTTACTGGTTTAATTTCCTCACAAAGGAGAAGAGCAAGTCACTGATTTGTAGTTTTTCTCATTTATATACTTTATAAGCTGGATCAAAGTTGACAATGTCTTCAGTCACTAGCAAAGTTTGAATACCTCCAGTTCTATATTAGACTCACATTATTGTGCTTTAGAAGATACGCCAACTGGAAACCGAACAAGGCAGAATGTATCCCAAAGGTATCTGATCCAACATCTCACCAAAAGGCAACAGCTACATAAATCAGATCCTCATGTAGATAGAAAACTTGTTAAAAATTATTTTTTTATGGGGATTGAGAGGGGTAATCCCGAGTGAAAGTTTGTGTTCTTCAGGACGTTCATAAATGCTCTGTAAAGGAGTTAAATAGTGGAGTAAGAACTTTGCTGATGACATTAAGCATATTCAAAATAGAAAAGAGGAGAGTCCACAGTGAAAGATTTCAGAAGGATCCTTATAATGAAGAATTAGGGATTAAAAACAAACAAATCAAACTAAAGTAACAAATGGAAGTTGATGGAGAGTGGGATAAGATCCCTATTTTTCCTTGTAAAATATCTCTTTCTTAAGTGAGAGTTGTTCTTAGAAATGAGAATCTGCATTACAGTGGAAAGATACAAAAAGATTAGATTAACTATTTTAAAAGATAGTCAAAAATCAGATAACATTTTTAGAAAGAATAGAGAAAAAAAACATAAAGTAGCATCCACATTTTAAGCATGAATAGTTCCCTTCTTTGTTACTCCTCTACCTCCAGAAATTATACAGAGGAACTTGGTAACAGACAGGTGAGAAGGATGCAAAGCTCTGGAACAGTTTCTGTAAGGGAAGAGCCATGATTAAATACACTAGGAGTACTAGGCTGTACAAAGATCAGTGAAATTTTAAGTAGCATGAAGTAGGTGAATCTGTAAATAATTGCTCCCTCTGCCTTCAAAAAAAAAAAAAAAAAGTGAAATAGATAAAGTTAGCAGGTGCTTCTGCAAAGAATGTTGCTGTTAAGCTGTGACACTGCTTACTATAAGATACTGCAGATGGAAAAGTTTACGTGGCTTCAGACAAATTTGTGACAGGAAAATCTGCTTAGTACAGTTAGATGCAGACACCATCACTTCTGTAGTTCAGGAGCTACCTGAGCCACAGATGGCTGGAAAGTAGTCGGCAGAATATCCCAGCATATAATATCCCTATCTACTTGTCCTGCTCTCGTGTACTTTCATTAGGCATCTGGTACTGGCAAGTGCTGAAGAGAGAATCTTAGTCTTGACAGAGGTGTGGTCTGACTCCATATGGACAATCTTATGTTCTTATATCAATCTGCATGTGATTGGGTTAATGGGAAATATATGCATTCCTTTATTTGGTCTGTTTAATCATTAACTAATTTGGAATGAGCATAAGATGAAAGTTCGGAATGGCTTTTTGGAAGATCTGCCCTACGAAATCAATGAAGAGACCTGATCAGGCCTTAATAAAATGTAGTGAACACATAATTTATTTCCTTCAACTTTTGCCGTGGTAAACAAAATTGCATTCGTTTTCCTCATTTTTCATATAGAAAAACTTCCATTGATTTTGTTGGTAGAAGTAGATTCTATTTGAACAAGATCAGATCAGAAATATTAGTTAGAGTAACATATTAACTCTTCTGTGAAAAGATGGAAGACAGCTATATTTCCAAAATTGCCTAATCAAATAGTTCATTTTTTTTTGTCCAAACTAGCTTCTATGATTTTATTTTATTTTATTTTTTTGTTGCTGTTGTTTTTCACATTTAGGCTTTCATAAAGAGGAAATTTTGGATGGAATGTATGCAAAGTTTCAAACAGGATATATTTTCTAACTACAATCTTTATGCATATCAAAATTTTGGTGTTCATCATTGGCAATGGAAAAGTAAATTATGCACAGCTTGAGTTTAAGCATACAAGAACATAAAGAAAAACTTATATAGTTCATAAACAAGATTTCATCTTGAAGTCCATCAGATTAGATTGGTTTATAGGTCCTAATAATAATCATTAAAAATATACTTATTTGTAAATCTGTGAATTGTAAATCCAGTCAGTGAGCATAAGTTCACAGGCTAGGCTAGAAATGCTGACTGTCATTATCTAGATGTGTGTTCCAATAGATATTTGCTTTGTATATAAATATTTTAATTTCCCCAAGAACTGTGGTGAAAAGGCAGCTTCATTTGAAAATTGAAATGTAATTGAATTTTGAGATATGAACATATATATTGACTAATCCTTAGAATTACTTACTGAATTTCTTTTTTTTTCTTTTTTTTCCTTTTTTTGCTATGATTTAAGAATACGGTGGTAGAAAGTTCTCAATATCAAACTTGTCCACAATATGTCATTGATGATGTTTTAAAATTTATTGTTTTCATGAAATGAGATAAATGTTAACTTTGCTAACTGAAACTTGCAAGATCTATAAATACAGTTATATTTAAAACACAAAAAGGCATCAATTTTTTTTACTAACCAATCATTTTGCTCCCAGTTAAATAAAATATGAGAATGATGGCTAATTAGAGTAAGGAATCAGATGTCTGCATGGTAAAGCAGTTCACTACTCATCTGCTGTGACAGAGGTCTTCTAGAATCGGTATAATTAAATGGAAGAACAAAAGTAAATGTCTACATTAAAAAAAAAAAAAAAAAAAAAAAAAAAGAGAGAGATTGAGAGAAAGAGTGTCCAAATGGAATGTGGTTGAAGATAACTGGGGTCAAAATTGATCAAATAAAAAAATCCATCTTGTTTTACTCCAGCCTAGTAAGGTTAGACTTAGTCTAGTCTAGTAAGTTAATGTGAGTGACATCAGTTTCTGCATCACCAGCACACAAGAAAGAGCTGTGGTGATATCTACCTGTAATGATATCAACCCAATTACTCCCTAATCTACAAGAGTTATATTTTTTACCAGTGTCTCCAATTAGATCCCTACAGCTAATTTAGAGAGATACAGACAGTGTACAGTGTACAGACAGACAGTGTAAGTGTAAGTAACTATAAAGGAGGTGGAAATTCAGTTAAACTGCTGGGCATAAAGAAGCACAAAATCCAAATGGCCACTAGCTACCAGTAGCATATTTCAGTGGTCACTACTAGGACAAATACTGCTTAATTTCCTTCTAAATTACATGGGCAACAGAATAGATTGTATTCTCAGCAAGTTTCCAGATGATGACAAACTGGGGGAGCATCTGATATGCTGTACTCTTCAACTCTACTCAGCATATATGAGATTGATGCCAGAGTATTGTGCCCAGTTTGGGGCTTACTCGTACAGATTAACATACTGCAGTGAGTCCAAGGGAGGGATTACATGACAGTCAGCAGACTGACATATATGACATTCAAAGACAGTGGAGGGAACAGGGTGGTTCAGTCTTAGAATGAAAAAGATAGAGGGAGATCTGATTCCGCTATATGATGATGTCATGGCAGAGTATACAGAAAACAGAGACTTGGTCCTCTTGGAGGTATGTAAGAATAGGTCAAGAGGAAAGAAGACCACCAGAGAAGAATTCTGAAGAAGATCTTTGGAGATCTCTTCTGATCTAGTTTACTCCATGACTCCACACACTCTTCACACCTCTTCACCCCCTCACATCCTCTAATGGGAAAAAAAAAATAAAAAATAAAAATAAAAATCAAATAGACCGTATTGTTCAATAGACTTTTTCTTAATACTGATTTTTGGGTTCCATGATGTATTGAATTTTGGTTCATTGGTGAATTGAGATGAAGATGTATTATCCCAGGTGATCAAAAGGCCAGAAGATAAGATGTTTCTAATTTGATTAAAGAGTACATTGAACTGAATTATCTGAATATAAAGAATATATTTTTCCCACTAAGACTTATGTGTGCTTTGAAATATTTTTGCAAAGACGGTTTCATGCAGGTTGGCTTTTTGTTTAATGTCCTATAAAATTTAAGTATATGGTTAATATACTACAATTATTAATAAACTATTATTACTTGGGACTGTTCACTGACAAGGATTTGATCACACAGAATACAAAAGGAAAGGTGGTAAACCAAGAAATAATTGTTCACAATTCTTTGTTTACTCCACATCCATTCAAAAAAAGGTATTTACATACACTGAAAATTGTATAATGACCAGAGAAGTGAATATATTTTTAAGAGTACTATGGATTTCTCACTGTTAAAAAGAGGTAAATCATTCACAGGTAAACGGAGACTGTATCCATGGAACCCAGCAAAAGATTCAAGCACAACAATGTCACATTACAGCTCAGATAAAAATGACAGTAAGTACAGTTGAAAGTTGCACTTAGAAGTCAATAGAAGCTCAGTGGACATGAATGCCAGCTTCTGACAGGGATGCTGCCAAAAGCAAAAGCTCACTTCCAGAGGATCCCTGCTTTGTGAATTGTGTAGGTCCAGTATTCTGTCACCACTGTCTCTACATCACCTCCCAGAGTTGTATGTTCAGTTGTTGCACATTTTGTGATTGTTTTGAACTTCCATATAATGCGGGCCGTTATTGTGGAGTATCTGGTAGCATCTATATTCTTATCTCTATATATAGGTGAACTGTATTCACCAGAAAATGCCTGCCCGTTTACACATAAATTATACACATAAACAAAGTGCATGTGACCTATATTAAGATTATAATAAAATAAAGTCAGAATTGAATCATAGAATCATAGAATCACCAAGGTTGGAAAAGACCTACAAGATCATCCAGTCCAACCATCCACCTATCACCAGTAGTTTTCTCTAAACCGTGTCCCTCAACAAAATGTCCAAAATTTCCTTGACCACCTCCTTAAACTACAGTCTTAGCATCTTAACCAAAGTTCAGTATAGCATTATGTTCTATTATAGGTCTTTGTAGCCCTTGCCCAGTGTCACTTCTAGTTGCTCACCTCTGCCTTTCCCAGCTTCATTCCTCAGCATCACCATCCCTCCAATTCTGTTCCCATTCAGTGGCACTACCCACTGCTGGGATTAAAATTTACAGATGAAAGAAAAGGATTTTTATTGAAGTTGGATGATTTTAGTAACTACATAATATAGGAGCCCAGGGTCAGGATTTTCTACGACATCCCTGACCCAAACAGTACATCAGTGCCTACCATGGGATATACCTGAAGGCTATTTCTGCTGATCTTCAAGCTGCTTCAGATGAATAGGATATTCTCTTGAGCTGGATTGTTTCTCATACCTGATCAGCTGAGTGGCCCAGGTGGGCAAGGGGAAGTCATAGAGCTGCACATTCCAGGAATTTCCATTCAGGTAGCAAACTGGGGAATCACCACAAGCCCACACAGCTAGGGGGAGTCCCCGGACTAATACAAACTACACAACCAGAAAGCAGTAGTAGATTAAAGAGACTTTTGTATCTTCCTGACACTCATCTTGGATGTGCCCTGCTCAGTTTTGGTTTAACTTTGGCGTTAGTCCATTGAATTTGTTTCAGAACAAACAATAGTTACCAACTAATCATCCAAAGACTAGGCAGATGGGAGTTGAGTCAGACAAAAGCTCTGTAGTGGTCTTATACACCTAGGTACCAGAATTGAACTACTCATTAATCTTTCTCTTGAACAACACCATATCATGACCTTGTGCTAATCTTACTTGTGCTAATAAGATTTCTGGATATTTCACTAAATTTTACAAAAACTACACTGAAGCCTTCACTGTTAATTTATGTAGTTATATTCCTTTTGACTGCATTGTTTTAGAGGCAAGTTACACAAGAGAGAATCATTTCATTACTAATAGAAGTGTTCTGACCTCATTAGCTGAGCAAACAGGAGACTATCTGAACCACAGACTCTTGGGTATAGCAAAGTTTCAGCCTAAAACTATCTAGTGTGAACAGAGACTGCACCACAGAGGTGTTCTTGAGACCTTGGGTGTCCTTTAAAACCTCTGGATGAATAGCAAATGCTGAATGGACACAGCTCTGAAATAACTGAAATGAATGTATGCCATGATAACATATAAAAGCAAAAAATACAGCAAATGAAATTAGGTCTCTCCTTGAACCAGAATAGATTTGCAAACAAATGGAGAAAAATGTCCACTTACTTCTATTGCAGAGGTCTCACTGCATGAAAATCACTGAAAGAAAGTTTTTCAGGGTTGAATTTGTCAAATAAAATTGCAAATGTTTTTCAAGAGTCTTTACAATTTTGCTCAACCCTGCATATTACATGGTCTGTAAACCGGAAAATTAACAAATCAAATCACAAAGTTTATACATAAAATTAGTACCTATTAAAATATTGTAGACCATTTTAATTCTTATCACTTTTTACAAATTGTTGGACTCTTTCCTCCTGCAGTACCAAATAACTTCTCTATTCTGTGTCTTTGACAGATGAGATGCATTTATAGTTACTCATTTCTTTCAGAATCAAAATATTACATTTAAATCTAAACACAGTTTGGAACTAGCTTTCTTCAGACATTATTAAAAACATTTAGTGCTATTATAACTACACTCAGGAAACAGGTTGATTCATTCAAGCAAACTGTAGTGAACGGAGTTTTACATCCTGCTGAGCTATTAAGTTGTAAGGTTGCCTATACATAGTTTTTATTTTATTCATAATATATGACATCAACACTTTCTAAAAGGTTTTAGGGATTAAAATAAATAGTCTTATGGTAGCACTGGAGGAAGTCATGTTATATTCACAGTTAGGGTGGTATTCTGCAGAGTACTCATAGCCTTGATTCCCATGATCTACCATATAAAAGGCATTCAAGTTTGTGAAGGGTATGACTCTCTGTTAGAGGAAAGGAATTACTCTTTTCCCATTGAAGTCAATTTGTCTTCAGCTATTGACTGAGGGGAATCAGGAATTTTACCAACAGCCTTTCAAATCTACTGTTAGGTTCATATGTATTTTAAACACTTGCATGTACAAGCAAGACTTAGTCAAACAGGAATACGACGACTGCTATAACCATATCAACTAGCAATTTGTATCATTACATATTTTATGATGGCCACTTCCCAGTAGTTTTGTAAAGGTAAAACTACAGTGAAAAATTATGGAATTATCTATCTATAATATACCCTTTTCATTAACCTTATCAGTTAATGAGTATGTTATGAGCTGAAACACAATTGTTTCTATCCCTTACAGTTTTTATCCAGCTAGTCAGACTTTTTTTTAATAATCAATGTACACAATTAAACTTTTATATCTAAATGGATGATTCAGCATATGGTGACTATGTTCAAGCTTCATTGTAAAGAGATATGTCAAGCACAGATTTACTGAGGATGTACTGCCTAACCCAACATGCTCACTTCAGCTCATGAGATCAGCTCTTTGTGGACTCCTCAAAGTATCTGAATTTGGCCATAGTGTACTATACTTCCTTAGTATATCTACTGCACTGCCATTGTGTTACAGACATAGAAAATCAGCAGTAGCTGGAAAAAAAAAAAAGCGTTATGGTGTCTTAGACATAGTACACTCGGAATAATCAGGCAGTAACAAACAGTAGGCAGACACTTCTGCTTACCTCATTCTGTTGTTCTCTCCCAAATCCAGTTCCAGCTCTTTTAGTAAATCCCATTGAAAAGAGGGCAAAAGAGTAAGAGGAAATATCCTTGCCTATCGTCTTAACCAAATTTGAGACATTCTGAATCTTTCCTCATACTCTTTTGAGAAGAAAATACATCAGTAAGCACTCTCAGCTTTGCCCCATAAATTAGACGAATATCAACCAACAGTCTGAACCAAATTTGTGAATGCCAACTCCACTAGAGAAAAGACAAAACAATCATCTCAAGCAGATCTGTGGTTCCGTGGGAGAAGAGCATTTCCAACACTCCTAGATGATGGCCATCAAAATACCAACTGCAGAGTACAACCAACTAATTCCTAGAATCAGAGAAGCTTCTGCTGAATAAGATAACGCAAGTGTGCTGCTTATGCTTTGATTGTCAGGGGGCCAAAATCCTACCAGAGCCTTCTGCTTAGATATTGTCTTGCTCAGTGTGCTTCCCAATTGAAAGAAAGAAGTCCTTGAAGGTAATTAGGCCTGACAAGGCAGAGCACACCAGCCTTGAAGTCATGAGTCTGCGTTCTGTAAATGACACATTCTGGTTCCTAGTAAATGTCTCAGCCACGTATGAACAGGTTAAATTGCAGCAGAAAACCAACCAAGAATTGCAGGCCAGCTGTGAAGAGTAAATGGAGTGATAAGATTATTACTGTATTGAGGAAGCAGAACAGAAAATCGAAATAAGAATTTGTCTGTGATCAAAAGCTATAGAGACCTTGGTGTCTGGCCATTGACTAATATTATGTTTCCTCATAAGCTTCATTTATTTCTGCTGTTCACTGAATTGACTCTTACTAAGAGTTTGAAATAGAAACTTTTTCTAGTACATTGCTGCACCTGAAGCTGTGACAGAGTGCAGCTGCCCTTTGCTTTTCCAGAGAAACGCTAGAGGGTGACATGACTTGTGTTCTGGCCTGACCCAAGAAAGCACAGTGGGCAGGAATTCATTTATTTGTGCTACTCATTCTAGTGTATACTCTCAAAATCATATGGACAGGTTCACAAACACAAGTTACTTAGCAGAAAGCCAGGACATAAATTTAGCTTGGCTTATACCACGGTAATTCATTTATGTGCCAGGGACTTGTAAAAATGTTAATGATGAATTCACCATTACTGTTTAAAAAGTCAATTTCTTGGTGCAACATGCAGAAACAGAGTCTACTTCTCAATGCCATGTGTTTTCATGCCTTTCTCTCAAGATCTCAACATGTACATTTTTAAGCACATATTTTACCATTCCTTTCATGTTTTGTAAACATTTGCAATGATACCACTTGCGAACATCTTTGATGGTGCTTTTTAGTTTTTCTGCAAAATGCTTAAGAATTGGAAACCATGCTGTCTGCTGAACTCAATTCACAACTTATATCTCCATGTGTTATTGTTAGTGCTTAGTAGCAAGTAGATTTATCCCCATCTAGTAGGTGTAACATGGCATCTGTTGAGTCCATTGCCCTTAAAGAGAAGCAGGCATGGGGAGTCTTATAGCCAGAAAATTTGTAATTAAGTCAGGCAAGGCACTAATTCTCTCTTAAATCTATGCACATGCTTTTTGTGGAAATGAACAAGATGTGTGGAGAGACAGGTTTTCTCAATTACCAGGGTTAATATTCATGTGCAAATACAGACTCAGCTAAACCCCACACATATGTCGTAATGTCTACATTCGTCATACTTTTTTTTAACGGGTATACAATATTCAACCAAAATGCCCATAAAAATACTGACTGCAAAATTCACATTTTATAGCCTGCCCCAGGAATGTTTGCATTAAATCACTTTAGACTGAGAGAGTTTCATTGTGATCAGGACCCAAGAGATATAAAACACCCATAAAGTATGGGTCATAGTGTGAGTTTATAAGCTAGGCTTCTACTTAATTTAATTTATAGTGGCAGTGTAAGAAGTTGTGGTTTACCAACAGTACTGTTATGCCTTGAGTTAAATGCTTTCTTTCCACTGGCAGTTTCATCTACTTGCCTCTCATGGAAGAGTTAAATGCCTTATGTGTATGTGTCCTGTAATTCATCATTTGAGGAAAATAAAACTTCATTATCAGACATAAGAACAAGTGCTGCTGACATCTTGTCTGAAGAAGCTCTGCTTGTATTTCACTAGCAGCTCCATTTCAAGCTCCTCTTTGTTCCTGGATCAGTGCCAGTGTTCAAATCTCTGCCTGAAGCTGGCACATGCTGCTTCTTAGAAGAGCAAGAGTTTAACATCTCTATTGAAAATTAAAGTGTGCCTTGTGATTCGATCCGATTGACTAAGTATAGTTCTATGATTTATAATTTCTTGAGTTGGACATCACAAATCATAATTAGAAATACCATAAGATTAAACTTTTTTAAGTTCTGAGATCTATCTGTTCAACTTTTGAAGCATATCTTAACAAAAGAGGATAGACTCTAACAGATAAACTAGGTCTGTAATCTTTTGCCATATCTGTTTGGTGGTGTTTTTAAAAGATTAAAATGACAGAAAAAGCCTTGATCAAATCCAGTAAGCTCTAGAGTTTAACCTAGATGTCTAATGCCACAGTACACTACCCTGGTAGGAATATCAAGGGGAAAATCAAAGCAAAAGCATTTTATTTTACCTGTTTATATGTCAAATTCAAGTTGGACTGATTTTTCTGATGCTTAAAATATTTGTTTTCTTATGTTTTATTTATCTTTGAGTATGAATGTACACGGTATCTCATCTACATTTATCTTTCCAAGGGCTAATCATTTTAAAATTAAAACACTTATCACATAAATATATTGAATTTAAAGGGATAATTTTGAACAAGAAGTGGGCACGTGCTCTAATACAGTTGAAATTTTCTGGCTGGGACTTTCAAGACAGATTATTTCTATTTTTCAGTTTCAGAATATTTTATCAGAAAATACAAAATGGTAAAGTCCTAATGAAAGCTTTTGATTATACAAACTTAATGCAAAATATATTTTTATAGGATGTGTCCTGTGCTTTTACTTTTTCTTGCATTTTGCAGAGCAAAGAATTTGAATTCTGTGCATCAGAGAATTCAATTACTGCTTATCTTCAGTTCCTATAGCAGTTAAAATAATTTTATAAATGATAATACTTTCCGACATGATCTGTTACCTTTTTCTAGCTAAGAACTCTTTTTTGTCCGAATGCACAAGGTAGGTGGCAGTTTCAGCTGATTAAAATGCACAGAGGTGCTAAATGTGGCTGCTCATTTACTCAAATTACAGTTCTGCATTGCCTTCTGTAGAAGTTGTGAACATGAACCATATGGGGTGGGGAATTAGGGCCAAGGCCACATCTGCATTCCTGATTTAAAAGTGGACCGTGGTTCAGTGAGACTTCTTGGAATACGATGATTTTCAATAATCCTGAAATTAATTATTGTTACACCACTGATCATATGACATACATTGATATTTAACCCTAAATATTATGGAGATTAGCCCTTCATGTGGATTAGCTGCTCTTTAGCATTTTCTCCAGAGTTTTCATAAAATGTTTTATATAAAAGTCTTTACTTTTAGATTAGCATTTAGACTTGCATACTTGTCCTCTCTTCCATACTGCTGTTTTGTCTGTGCAACTCTGCTGAATTTAGTGTGATAATCCTGATCTGTGTCACAGCTAAGCCTTTCCTAACGCTTTCAACACTAATTGCTTAGAAGTGGACTGATGTGACAGTGAACAACCTCCTCCTACTGATAACACTGTTTCTTAAATTGTCTTCCTCCTTCCCCTCTTCTTTAAAAAAAAAAAAAGAGTTTCAGGGTAAGATGACCCTGGCATAATAACTTATTAGCACAAGTAAAAGTAAACTATAAGCATCAAAAGGAAATGAAAGATTACATTATAACAACAGCTTGTCCCAGACTAGCCTTAATGCGGTTTCTGAAATGCCCACTGCAGCATTTCTTCGTTCTCAGCATTTTACAGACATGGAATCTGCTCTCTTATACCTCCAGTAAAAAAAAAAAGAGAGAGAGAGAGAGAGACAGAGTTGTAGAGAATAAAGGGAACATAACACAGAAACAACCTGACCAAAATTAAATAAATAAACAAACAAACAAATGTGTGGCTCACTCTTGTTCTCAAATAAATGAATTGTGTACTTGTTCCCCATCTGTAGCATGTGTCCCTGCTCGTGAGATCACATTAGTGATAAACCTGGAAATTTCATGCCTAAATGGTTGGAAATGTTGGAAATAGGGCCCGAAAACTGTCCCCAGTTGATCCAGGTACAGCTACACTGCATACTAAATCAGGATCATTATCCTACCCTATCCCCTGCAGGTGCCTAATAAAATCTTTGCAGCATTATCCTCACTTGGCTCCACTGTCACACAATGATCTCACTGCATTGGTTTAAAAAAGGAGTTACCCAATTTTGTGTCATGATCTTCTGTGTTTGTAGCAAAAGGGGACTGAATTCACAAAAAAATCTCTTGTGAGCTACGGCCTTTTTCCGTAATTTTCCCCAGGATTTGAACCAGTTATTGGAAGACCAGAAAGGGCACAAAGAAAGTGCTTGTCCTTTAGGCCTAGCCACCTATATGCCTGCAAAGAACAGGACTGTTCCTCCACTAAGCCTGAGGCACACTTGAGGATTTGTGGGTTCCACCAATGCAGCTGTTGTCTCAAAGGTACTACCCATGTATTAAGCCTCGTTTCTCTATTTGGGTAGGTTGTTCATATTAGCTGTGGACAATGCTGTTATCTTTTCCATCCAGTTTGGCTGGCATGTTGACTGAAAAAGCAAGCCGATGCAGCTGGATGATACTGTGTAAAAGCTGCTGGAAGAATGGGTATACAGCAGTGTTGGGTAACCTAGAATCTCTTAGTATCAGGTATTTGGATGGGAATGGGATGTATCAGACAAGTAACTACTTAGCAAGATACTCTGCAGGTTGCTTTCTGACCTAACGAATATTGGATCTGTATCAAAGGGCAACATGGAACAGAGCTCCCTTTGTGTCCCTATAATCAAAGAAAAAGTTTTTTCAACATCAAGGTATGGTGAATAATGCAGGAAAGGAAACCCTTTTGACTACAAAGCATTCAGGCTGCACAGGATACCTTCAGGGATCACTGTATTCTTCAAAAATTGGCTATCTTTATGTATTTTGGAATTACTTTCCCTGTTCATTCCTCTGTTATGTTGGCTGTTTTCCAGAAATGTGGGGGGTTTTTTTTGTTTTTTTTTTTTTTTTTTTTT
>JACDJE010000237.1:1108242-1159369 GCA_016647715.1 Pavo muticus | reverse complement strand
TTTTTAAGCCATCATCAGCATACGATGACACAGTCACCTTGGATATGGAAAAATTGATTAAAAGCATTTCTGAAGTCCAAAACATTTCCTTTTAGTATTTAAAAAAGTGAATAAATCTGGATGCATGAAGAGTCAGATGAAAGCTGTATTTCATATTATTTCCATACTCTGAATGCATATTCAAAGTATTCATGTTTCCACAGTAGCTTAACTCTGACACTAATACAACAACTACTAGTCTTAAGGGAGAAAAGATGTATTTTTATGTTCTGTGACATTTTTAAACTTGAACAACATTGCAAATGTAGGTGTTATTTCTCACAGTCTGGTATATTTTAGACCTCTAAAAATTCTGAGTTCAGGAATTGCCTTCTTTCAACATCTTGCCATGTCATGGCCTCTTCTCTGCAACTGTGAATGTTTAAAAACAACTTTTTCTCTACGATTTCCTCTTCTTAGTATTTCTGTTGAAATAAGAAGTAGTAGAGAGAGGAAAAATATCAAAGATGTGTTCCAACACAAAAATGTGTTAGAATTAATATCTAAAATACAGGCAAAAAATGCAGTTATGTATTTCATCGGGGATTAACTAGATTAAAGTTTGTTCCTGAATCTCTACTTCAAACTATGATTTCGAGGACCTGCAGTGCTAGCAAGGTTGCAGACCACTTCAAACTGTGAATCACGCTTCAATTTAGCAACTAGACTTTACATTTGCAATTAAATATAATTGTTATGTAGTTGAACTTTCTAAATGAAATGAAATGTGTTGCATAAATTTGTGTTGTGTGTGAAAATCCAGGATGTATTTTTTGCCCTAAATCGAGCTTCAGTAACCTATTAAAATACTTACAGAGGTCCACTGTTCCCAGTACATTTTGAGAATGCAAAAGAAAACCAAAAATGCTTTGAATTTAAAGATTAATTTGTTTACAATATTTTAAGGCATAATTTCTGTTAAGCATTTTCAGTTGCTTTGCATTCACTTTTAATAGCAGTTAAAAGAAGGTTCCAACGGAGCATTTATTAAGCACATTTTTGTTTGTAGCAAGATTTCTTCTGATTTAACATTGCAACTGCAATTGCTTGACAACCTTCAGTGCCTGTGACTGAATATAATTTTGAAAACAAGCTTTCACATCTGTTTTGAAGGAAAGAAGGGACACCAGTAATAGTCTGGCAAGGCTTTCTGGAGGGCGCAGATGAAAGAAGAAAGAAGGGAGGGACAGGAGGAGAGGTTTTGTTTTCAGAATTACTTAGAATGTCTAAGGCATGGTTAGTTTGATTTTTTGTCTTCTGTTCCAGACCACAGGTGTTTCCCATTAAGACAAGTGAACTGACTTTAACGGTATCCTGCAGAGCTGTGGGCACAGAATACCTTCTGTGAGCTGCCAATAATTATTTGTCCTGGCTTTGTTTCTGGAGGTTCTACTTAAATTGGTTCAAAAGCTGGTAATCTGTTTCATCCCTGAAGATTAACCCCCTTTANACGTACTACAAAAATGGCCTACCTCCTTTTGAATGCAGGCTTGTAAACCACAGAGACTTTTAATATTCCTTCATAATATTTCTGATATTTTGATTTCAGTATCTTACCTGTTTAAAACTTTAAAGAGTATTCAGAATATAAGATATTTGCTGATGCCAACATCAGCCTAATATTATGCCAAATAATACACAAAGATATAAGAGAAAGATATAGAGTTGTCAAGAACAGCAAAAATCCAGCCTGTATAGCAAAACTTAAATGTTGTAGCTAGCCATAAACTATCAAACTTAGTTCCAAGGCAATTGTTAATATCACTGGAGCTATTATAGAATATAGATCAGAAAGAGACTCCAATACAGAATAATGAGAGAATGTATCATTTAGATGAGCTAATACTGTATTTATAGCCAAAAATTGCTGTGGTCCTGCAACCACAGTTGATAACTGAGAATGAACAGTCTTTTTTGACACTAAGATAAGAATCATCAGATAAAAAATTTATCTAATCTTTATGCTACTTTTATTCCTAAATTTCCCTTAAATAAAGGAGACACTTTGTAGTCCTGATGTATGTTACCTTACTAGACAATGTGAAATTATATTATTTTGCAAATTTAATTCAAATAAGTAAAATTAAGTACTAATGAGATGTATCCTAAAGCTGTAGGACAATATCAGCTAAAGTCTACACAGGTGGCATTAGCAAATGTTACATTTTCATGTTGTCTTGTGAGACAGAACGCATAAAGAATGAATATTACATGTTTCTTAGCACAACAGATTTCTAATGTCAGACTTGAAGGTCAGTTTCCCTTTCCATTATAAATTTCATAAATTAGGAATTTATATAAGCTACGGTTTAATTTGCCATAATCTGCAATTTTGCAATCAACTTCTACAAGACGATGAAAGATGTCAGATTTTTTAAAAAATTATTCAGGCTATCTTTCTCAAGGTATGGAACAGAATACAAGGCTGACCACCTCAAAGCACTCTTTGAAAGCTTTCAGCAACACAGTTCATCCCCACAGAATATATGTAATCATGGGATCACCTATCTGTTTCCAATTTATAAATATATATATATAAATGTATATATGGAGCAGAATAACGTTTCTCTAAATGAAGAACCTGCCTATGTCAAGTAGATATTTTTCACTGCATGTTAACCTAACAGATGAATAAGAAAAGAGTAATAATTATATTCACTGAGCAGAAGTAGTAGTTCACAACCATTTGAATCAGGAGAGAAAAGCTGGAAATACTGACTGCAGAAGTTGAAATTATTTCTTTCACATTGAAGGCAGATAAGAATGAATAGACTTCTTGTCTTTCCAAAACTTCGAAGTAAATGTAGGATCCCATCCTGGAAGCCATGTGAAGAACATTGCTGTGGGTAGATTAGCAGCATGGGTATAGGGGAACTGCCATGAGAAGGATGCTTTGATAGAACAAGACTTGAGGCATGGCCACAGCTGTTTTTCTCCAGTAAACTGTAGAATTTGACCACAAGCTATTGAAATGAGGATAATGTAGTGTATAGGCTGACGACTGCCTCACACTCAGTGGTCTGCTTTGGTGACGTTATAGCAAACTTTGAGCTAGTTGCATGTTTAATACGCACATGACATAAAATGCTTCAGACACTTTTAAAAAGTTTTAAAACAAAGTTTAACTTTTTAAGCCTTCAGAAAATTCTGTAGACAGAGGCACAATAACTATCTCTATAATACAATTTTCTTAATGATGTTTGATTTCCTTTACTGGACAAGATATTTCATTCCTATGTGAATACAATGGGTCCATGTACATTTAATGAATGACTTTGCTCCATTCTATGCCTACTGGCAGTTATTCTTCTTATTCTAAAATTAGGGCAGAAATGGGAAAAGAGGCTTGAACTGAATTGCTAAATGCACTTTTTTTGTTGGACGTTGGCTTCAGTTGTGTCTCCATATACTCTGATGCTTGGGGAACTTGACTTATATTTTTGCAAAGAATATTTGCTCCTTTTCAATAGGGTTCACATAGAGGTTGCATATTCTCTTAAGTACAATAAATGTCATGATGCTTTTGGGTGGTTTTCCATTGTATGTGGTCCTGTCCACTTCTTGCCAAGTTTGACTGTAGAGCCAAGATTTTGGGGCGGGGTTACTGGGAGGAGACAGACTGGATCATTCTCTTATGTTGTGTATTTTAGAAAATCAGTTCTAGCTTATTAAGCTTTTTAAAGGCAACAAAAGCGTACTTTCTAGTACACTTTTTTAGTTACAAAACAGTCTCAGATTACAAAATGTGACAGATTTTTCATTGTGCAGTTGTAGTTCCTTTACCTACATCACTTTTGATTAAAGACTGCATGTCACGGATCAAGACTAATTTATTTAGTTATTTGCAATAAGACTGTCTTAAAAATGTAGAATATATATATTGTTTACCACTTCTAAAGAGGATTGAAAATTCAATTGTCTGTAATCACAGAAAGGAGGAGAGGTTTTATTCAGACTAATAGTTTTTTTGATCATGGAGTATAGCAATGCTTTTCTCTCTTATGAATGAAAAGCATCTATTCTCCTTATCAATGCATACTTGTATGAATCAGATGACTACATATTCTCATTCTAAATTAACAAATGCTCTGATTTGTCTTCACTTCAAAACTTAGTCTGTAGTGAAATTATATGGTTATGTGCTACTCATCATATACATAATTATGTTGAAATTCCAACTCTTTGAAATTTTAATGAAACAGCTTTCTTAATCTGTTCTATTTTGTGCTAAAATATTTCCCCAATGATTACAGGATATACAGAATGCTGTATAGATACACATGTATCCAATTGTTTAGCCATGAATGATGTAACCAAATTGGTAGTATTTACAGAATGCAATGCAGGAAATTTGTTTAATCCAGACTAAACAGAAACAAGGAGTCTGAACATACTTCCATACGTATACAAATTTGCACATATGTGGACTAACTTTCAAGAGAGTGCACACCAAAGAAAAGGCTTTTTGCCTTCTTTTATTTTAGGTGGTGTTAGCGTTCAATGATAATATTGCTTGCTACTGGCCTCTGCATCGTGAAAGTATGTTCATAAAAGAAATGCAATGTACATCATATTCTCCAAAAAGTACACAGAACATGGAAACACACATTCAAAATATGAAAACACAATGGGAACACAATGTATAATACAAAACTATCAAAATAAACACTAGCAAACATGAAAATAAGTAGTTCCTGCCTTAGCATAGAATCATAGAATTGTTTGAGTTGGAAGGGACCTTTAATGGTCATCTGGTTAAACTCTCCTGCAATGAACAGGGACACATACAGCTCAGTCAGGCACTCAGAGCCTGTCTTGAATGTCCCCAGGGACACGAGTCATTCATCACCTCTCTGGGAAACCTGTTTCAGTGCTTCACTACCCTTACTGTACAGAACTTTTTCTTATAACCAGCCTAAATCTCCCGTTTTGGTTTGAAACCATTTCCCCCAGTCCTATCACCACTGACACTGCTAAAGATTCTGTTCCCATTTTTCACCTCCCTTGACCTGCTGACCACAAGTCTTTTGATGCAGCCCAGCATACCATTGGCTTTGTGGGCTGTGAAGGCACTTTGCTGGCTCATGTCTGGCTTGCCAAGTTCTTTTTGGCAGGGCTGTACTCAATCCGTTTGAGGGCTGTGTAAAGAGCAGTTGCCAGTGAAGCATGCATACTGGGAATTTTTTGGTTAATATTTGAAGACCCACATGCATGTCCATGTACATCATTCTGTACAGAATCTACTGCTGAAATGTTCAGAACTTTAATGTAGGCATGTCTTTATATCTGCCAGCCAAACATCTGTACCTTATCCCAGTATGCTCACATTAAATTATGCTATAAACATTTCCATTAGGCTTTAAACGATTTTATATATCCCTAAAACACTGTTCATGTCTTGGGAAAAAGTCCCTTTGGAAAAGTTCAGAAAGTCCAAATAACAGAAAATCCCATATATGCGGTGACTTTGTTTAGTTAAGTGTTAATGTCCCATTTTATCCTGCTACCTTTTTCTTTCTCCATCTTCATTTGCCCTTCAGCATCCAGTTCCCCAACCCTGCTTCAGACCACCCTTTTGATTCCCACTGCTTCTTGCATTCACCCTTCCTATTCTAAGCACTTTCTTCAAGAACAAGAAAGCTAAACACCTCTTCTGTAGACTCAAAAAAAAAAAAAAAAAAAAACAAAAAAAAACCCCAACAACCAGCAAGTAGCCAAAGGCCTTCCTTGTGAATCTTGCTGAAAAGTTCTGTGCTTTTTTATCCTTTATGTATTTTGATTGAGAAGTTCTAAGCTGCCATGTGGCCACACAAGAATAGCAATGAGAGTGAGGATTTATTAGGTACTAACCATGATCTCAGTTTCAGGTAATCAGAAAACAGTGCAGTCATGGTGCTCTGGCTATTAAAATCCTAGTCATAGCAAACGAGTGTTGGAAGTAAGGGCAGCAATTTAGGTGAGCGGGAGTGAAAGAAAAAAGACATAAAGAAGTAGCAAGAACCTAAATTGCATACTCTGGCCGGAAATTTCTTTCAAAAATCTTGTTACACAAATACTGATGCTTTCTGATCCTTGCTAGTCACAAAGCACTTTAAAAGGAAGTGTTTATTTTTTTTTCTCTCTGCTTATCTGAAGTAACATTCACTTTGTTAGAATATCAATGGTGAATCATTGCCTATATTTTAGAAATGATAGTTTTAATGCACAGTATTTAATGTGCATTTAATTTTGAAACATATTTCCAAATATTTTTAATTTAAATTCATCTCCCTAAATCACAGTTTCATAATTTCACAGTTATCTATAAGATGTCGTGCTACAGTTATCATTTTCTCATACACTGCTTGCATATATAAGGACACTTGAGAAGTTGAGACAAAATGACCACAGCATAAATTTAGAGTATAACATCAATAACTCCTTTTTTAGACCATTTTATTACACAGTAAAGGTGCTTTTAGGCAGATTTGGGTAATCCACTCTTAAAATCCCCACAAAAAATTAAAGAAGTTTAGCTGATTCCACTTTAGCCATATTGTACTTTCCCTCACATCAGCAAGCTCTCAGAGGTTTGATTCATGCTCCTATAACAAAGGATACTAGCAGGAGTGATACTGACCAGCAATGCAGCCTGCAAACATTACAATGTTACATTAAATGTAATCAGAAAGTAATTAATTATGGAAAAGGGATTTGATATTTTTTGAACCCTGATTTTAACCAAAAAGGTGCACAAATGCCTTTAAAATCTGTTTCTTAAAAAAAATGTCTACTGCTGGTTCCTCTGAAAAAGCCATAATACTGTAAAAAGTGCTACTGAATTAGCCCACAGAGCAAATAAAGATGAATATAGTCCTTGTGGAACACTATCACATGAAAAGGGGTCTACACCTCATAAATATACATATATTCTCTACCCCCAGTACAACAGCGTCCTTGAGAGTGATACTATTACAGCGTTATTAGCAGGTGTTTTGCATGAAAAGTGAGCATAATAGGCATTAAAGTAATTGGATCCCAAGCAATCTCATATTGTGGAGAATACTCTCCTAGGGAAACTTACATGCACATCCACACCTAATGATGAGCTCTTTTTAATGTTCTGTTGCATTCAAAGCATTCAAGTCTCATACAGTATAACAGCTACACATGAGAAACTTCTTAGTGACTTCCATGCTCCTACTTCTCCCCGATGTTATCTGGAGCTGGAAATTTTTGACCTCAGTCTTAGCTGGAATCCATGTCTCTCTCTGTACAGATATAGCATTATCCAACTGCAGTTGTGCCTATACTATTCCAGTTACAGATAAAGTTGCAGGAAGGCACTGATATTGCCATAAATCTTTCAAATACTTTGACA
The DNA here is from genome assembly GCA_016647715.1 of Pavo muticus. Lineage (NCBI taxonomy): Eukaryota > Metazoa > Chordata > Aves > Galliformes > Phasianidae > Pavo > Pavo muticus. Next base: position 1,151,970 of record JACDJE010000237.1, on the reverse strand, counting down.
AACCCCCAAAAAGATCTATGGGCATGGGACTCAATCTTGAGTAGCACTTGAATATTTTCAAGGTAGACTGGCAATGATGTCAAAAAGAGTGCTCACTTTGAAGCTTTTCACACAAAGTAGACTTTAAGAGATTTTTATGTATAACTTTTACTGTGGGTCCGTACTGCAACCTTTCCACTCTCACAAAGCACTACAGAAACCTTATCCCTTCTCAATATATCTGTTGTAAGATTTAATGTTTTGTTTCATATTTCTTTTCTAAAAGTCGTAGAATCATAGAAGCATTTGAGTTGAAAGGGACCTTTAAAGGTCCCTCAGAGGGACCCTTAAAAGTGCTTGAAACTGGCTATAGGTTTAGCAAGTTAGTATAGGATCATATGTAGATGTATGTTAAGTGAGCATGGCTTCATAGGAAAAGAGGTAAAGAAGGCCTGTACTGTAATACGTGGTTGTACTCAGTGGAGAAACACAATCTATCTTTCCATATGCAGATTTTGACTTTCCCTGTTGGAGGAAAGAGCACATACTTATTAGGAGACTACTGATAGATTTCTAGAAAACAAATATATTTTATCTTGAATGAGAAGCAGATAACTTCGGCAGAAGAACACATCTTTCTTCTGGCCATACACAAGAATTAGATTACTATCTAACAGTCTCCTAGCAGTAGCAGAGGGATTAAATTGTAAGAACCATGGGAAAAAGAAAGAGCATTAATGAAGATGCTCTTAATGAAGTTCAGAAAAAAAGTGAACAAAATGAGGATGGGGAAGGAAGTGGCTTGGAAAGTCTCGAGTTTCATTTCACACAGTCCAAAGAAGACAGAAAAAAAAAGTTGAGAGTGATGCAAAAATCATAGTGTTGGAGATGACTGATAAAAAGTTTATCTGTAGAGATATATAAGAAGTGAGTAATAGTTTACAGGTGAAAGTATGGCTGGAGAAAGTGAACTATTCAGGAGGAGCATGAAGATTTTCTTTCCGCAATAACTGGCCCAGTGATAAATGAAAAAAAAATGGAGGGGAATGTGTGAAATTTCTGAGTGAGCACTGGTAGATATGCACAAGACAAGACTTTCAGCTGCTACAAATCCAGGAAAGTTCAAACACACACTTTAGGCCAGCCAGCCCTTGGAACTCCAAGAGCACTATTTGCAAACTGGTTCATTCACACTATGACACAGTTACCACCAGAGATGGCAGGTAGTTGAATACATGACAACTCTTTTAACCCAGGGAGAAGAAATAGAAGTGCCTAAGTGCAGGGCAACTATTCTTCCACACTGGGTTTCATAAAGAGCATTACAGTTGAGAATCCAGGACATTATTCTTAATTGCTTATAACATACAATGTTGTAAATAAACCATCTAACACTTCTCAAAATCCATATCCTGAAGCTTAAAACAGAAATATGCTTGATTTACCAAATCATTAAAGAAAGCTTTTGAAAAATTAAGCTAGGTTGTATTAATATAGTATCATAACTGCAGTCTGGATTTTATTGTAATGAAATACACTAAACATAAAACCAAATCCCTGTCCAGGAGAACTGATGATATAAATAACAAATACAATAACTGGTGAAACATACCAATTTTTCATGCCTAGATATTTCAGAAAAAGAGACAAAAGTAATTTTACAAACTTTACAAAATAATCTACCTCTGGGATTAGGAAAAAGCAGGAGAAATTTCAGATAGAAGAATAATTCTTTCAGATAGTTAGTGGCAGCTAAAAATAGAAACCAATAATGGAAGTGCCTTGTCAACCATAACTACTATAACAGTAGCATAATATTATAATGAGAAAGCAGCTAATTGTTTATTTGTTTTTAAGTGGTCTCTAAAAAGATGGATAAAAGACAGGAATACAGCTTTTCACCTTCCATAAACCAACATAGATCCATTTTAAGTAAGGCTGTTTGAAAATGATATTACAAAATATACCTATGATTTATTTCAAGTAGTCGGCCTTAGTAACTGTAAGAAATATTTTTAGTCCCATTTTTGATAGACAAAGCTTTCAAATCAACAAGCTGAAATTAAAATAATTTCTAACTTGTAATCTGCAAGTTAGTGATTTAATCAGGTAAGCACTCACTAATGAAAAAAGTCAAAGTGACAGAATCCTAGCACACTGACCAGCTCTCCACGCTTTCCAGATCTGGTCTCCTTAAACTTTCTTGGTGATTATGGTTCTCCACATACTTTAAACACCTTCAAGAACTTACATATAGAAGATGACCTGTTAGCAAGTTATCCAACCAGACTGTACTGCTAACACAAGCAAACATGTTGAATGACAATGAATTTTTTTCTGAATTATTTATTTTCTGATTTTGCCATGGTTTATTCTCCAATTTTAAGGTTGCTTTAACTACTTGATTTCTGCATAAAACGTATAGTTACAGCCTTTCATAAATCTATGCACATTCTTCCCTATAAAGGCTAAAACCAGCCTCTTGCTGCCCTGTTAACTTCTCTCCTTCAGTGCAGCTGTGGGATGGGTCACCTCTGAGCACCCATGGATGAACCAGCTGTCCATGGAACATGTATTGGTTTAAGTAGTGATAGACAGCCTGACTCTTCAGTGTTGAAACTTGTAAACCAAATCACATTCCAGGAAAACTTATTGTGCAAGAACATATTTCCTGATTTGGACAAAGATATGGATTTCTTTGACATTTTACAATAACAGCCAGAATTGAAAGCCTTTTGAAAATACATTTTGTTTGTTTGTTTAACTATAATAATGTTTAAAGCATGCACTACATACTTCCAAATATATCTACATGTAATAAAAGAGCCACATTCTAGAGATACTAGGAAGTGTGGCATTCAGAGATTTCCATGGAAGTTGCAAAAAGAAACCAAAATACAAGACGAAATCCTAACTATCTGCAAAAATACATTAGGTTTTAAAATGATTTTTCAAAAGCAAATCTACATTAAAATGTTGACTAGAATGCAGTTTTAACTTTAAACACTGTTCCTAAAGCAAAGAAAACTTAGAAGCATTGTGATGAGAATTATTACCAGAGTGGAAGGATTTAGCAGTATGTTACAACATGCTACAACTTAAGATTTTCTTTTGGCCAATTAGATTCTGATGGATTTATTTGCTGCTCCTAAAATAATAAGACTGAAAGAAGGACTGAATCGTGTACAATGGTATCTATAATAATTTCTGTTAGCTAACACTAAACTTGAAGTTCTTTACCAAAGAAACATATTACCCCTAAGAAATACATACATATATATATATATGCATCTACTGCAACATTTAACATTCTGTATAAAATCTAGCTTCTTAAACCTTATCCTATTCTAAATCACTGTGAGATTCTTCAGACTATGAGCTCTTCAGGCAGAGACATCCATTTGTACAGAATCTAACTCTACATGATTATCTGTTGCCTTTAGGGCCTCATAGAATAACAACACAAACAGCAAAAATAATAGCAACAATGACAATCAATCTGAAATCTAGGGTAGGATATACAAAGTGATTCCAAAATGGTTTTGACACCTGATTGTAAGTAACAATGTTTTCAAAAGCACTGTACATCAGCTGATGCACATATTTTTATACCTGTATCCTATTTCTGTACTGCAGTGGGCAGTCAAATTTTGCTCTCATCAGCTCTCCAGCTGAAATAAAATTGGATAGAAAACATTTCTTCAGGGAAAAAAAATTAAAGATACAACATTGCATGTACAATTGTTTAAAGTTCATAGGGATTTTAATATGATGAGACTTGCTTACAGAATGGATAATCATGTTATGTAAATCTAATCTCTTACAGAGTTCAACCAGTAACTTCCATAAAGAAAGGTGTGAACCTACAGGTGTGAAAAACTGACTATGTGCATACAAGGTCAAAAAGAAGATAAGTTCTTAATACTATAATCATAATAACTGCTTCTTACTGACAAATTACATCTGTTTAGCAACAGCAGTGAATTGTAAATGTAAAATGCAGCACATTAAAGTGATGAAGTTCATGTTTCCACCATATTGAACATCTTCATTAACTCTTTTTTACTGTGCATATCTGAAGGAAGAAAGCAATTAGAAGGCTTCAGATTTTGTGTTAGAGCAGCGAGTATTTGATCAATGATTTTATTCATTGAATAATACAGATTTTTCTTAGCCCAAACTAAGTAGTTGCGTCAAATTCAGTTAATATTTTCATCTAAAGAATAGTAATTAGTGAAACATTTATGTTTTGTTTCAAAACATACATTTTTTTTTTACCAAAAAATGTAAATTAAACAAGATATGGCATTCAAGACATTTTCTCCTCTTTTCATTTCAAAGAGAAATCTGAAAAAATATTTTGTTTAAATGTTCAATTCAGAGAGCAAAGTGAAAAAAATCAATTATTCACACAACTCCATTTACTAATACTATGCATGGAGGAGTAAATTGGATGACTAATCTTGTTTGTTCCCACATGCTGCCTCCACTTGCTTATATATCTGCTAAAAAATTGCAACCTTGAACTTCCAAAGTCTCACAGGTTTTGATCTGACTGTCTTACAGTAGCAATATGGACTATGTAGAGAATGTGATTGTGCTAAAATGAATACACACTCTTCTCACTTGCTGTAAATACTGTTAGAAAGGAGGGTTTCCATAGTAATGAAGATGAGCATTTGGAAAGACACATCACCATTTCTGAGCAAAAATATGAAGTTTGACTTGGATAAGTCTTTTTAGTTATGTTGAAAGCAAGTTTTCTCCACAAATATTTCTCATAATTAAATACCACAAAGGCATACAAAATCTAACGATTTTTGAGGGGATTTGCAGAAATTTGCAATTTCTGCATGACTTCCCACAGACATGAACACTGTATGTCAGGGGNGTTTGAAGATTCAAACCAGCTTGTAAATGTCTGACCATTTGTTAATTCTGGCCTCCCACGCTGTTAAGAACTCTGTGGGAATCCGCAATCTGGAGTTCAGCTGAAAAGGGGTAATATTCATACCCAGACATTACACTTGTCTAACAAACAGGAATCAGACTGAATGCAGTGTACTAAGTGAGAGGAAGAACAGAGATTCAGTGTGGTGGTGAAGGCTAGCACATGCTTATAGGCTCAGTTATTAGAATTAACCTGATGTAGAAGAGAACTTGCCAGACTTTATGTCAAATACTCTCAATATTGCGTGAAATTTCGAAAAAATTAGAACTTATCTTAGATAAGTAAGTCAAAGCTGCAACAGGTAGCTGAAATTTTTCATTCTAGATAGAGAGAAGAGCCCTGATCTCCTGGCAGTATGTGGCATTCATTCTCAGGGATACTAGGTTGCCTTCCTACAGCAGTGCTTCTACCAGTCCTTTTTACAGTACACAGAATATGTTCAGATCTCAGCACATGTACACTCCTTTAAACTTTCTCCCATGCCAGCTGATTACCTTCAGTTCGATACTAATCCCCTTCCTTGAGACCATTATTCATGTCTTCAGTGCGGAATGAATCCCAGTGCTGGAAGACATCCTCTTTACTTCTGTAAGCAGTTGTGAATTAACATTTTTCCTACTCTCGTTTTTAAAAAGCATTGCTTGTTTTTTTACTAGTATTTGAAGAATGATTACTCCTCACTTCTAGCTAGCTTAAATGATCACATCGTAATGTACTCAAAATAGTAAGAATATATTGATACATACCGATAGTTATTAAACATAGTAAATGTAAATACTGAACCACCACAAAAGGCTCAAGCCACAAAACTTCATATATAATATTTAATACAGCATGTAAAATAAAAGATATTCAATAAATATAAGACCACAAATGTAATCCCTCTGTTGCAAAAACCAAGGTGATAGGTAATGTAAGGATTCATTTTGGTACAAGTTTTCCCTCTCACCATTGTGAAAAAACACTCTGCTTTAACTAAACGACTGGTATTTTTTTCTGTGTAATTCCACACTATGTAATTTGATTACTTCTGTCAGGCTCAGAATAGGAGTGGGACACAAAAGGGCCCTTGCTACTACCACTGGCATACAAATAATGGCTAGTGGTCCTTACCATCAAATCACACCTAAAAGGATATGCCCAAAACAGCATCTTTTCTCCTGTCTACTCCACAGGTGGCAATCTAAAAATTAAATAAGTTGCATTGTTTGATGTAATGAAGATCATCGTTCTATGTATACTTAAGCGACAGGGGTGATATTATCTCTTGGGAGGCAGGATTGTGTCCTACTTTTTTCCAGTGAATTTGTTTCTGCATAGTCCTTAGTTTGAGACTGTAGAGGACATGCTCTGGACAAGTACATACTAAACACTTTTCTTCATACCGCAGAAATCTTGACTGAATCACAGCAACTGTTTAACAGAACACAACGGGGTACAAGATGGCTGGTTGCTCTTCAAGAAGGAAGTCTTAAAGGCGCAGGAGCAGGCTGTCCCCCTGAGTTGCAAAATGAGCCGGCGCGGAAGAAGACCGGAGTGGATGAATAGGGAGCTATTCTTGAGGCTCCAGGAGAAAAAGAGAATCTACCTCCTGTGGAAGAAGGGACGGGCAACCCGGAAAGAATACAAAGAAGTTGTTAAGATGTGCAGGGAGAAAATCAGAAAGGCAAAAGCCCAGCTTGAACTCAACCTGGCCGCTGGGGTAAACGGGAACAAGAAACTCTTTTACAAGTATATCAGCAGTAAGAGGAGGACCAGGGAGAATCTTCATTCTTTATTGGATGAGGCTGGGAATGTGACCACTGAAGATAAGGAAAAGGCAGAGGTTCTGAATGCCTTCTTTACATCTGTCTTTAAAAGTCAGACCAGTTATCCTCAGGTTTCTCCATTCTCTGACCTGGCAGTCTTGGCTGGGGAGCAGACTAAACCCCCCACGATTCAGGAGGAAACAGTCAGAGACCTGCTACTCCAACTGGACTGCCACAAGTCCATGGGACCGGATGAGATTCACCCGAGAGTGCTGAGGGAACTGGCGGAGGTGATAGCCGAGCCGCTTTCCATCATCTATCAGCGCTCCTTGTTGACGGGTGAGGTCCCAGAAGACTGGAGGCTTGCCAATGTGACTCCCATCTACAAGAAGGGCTGCAGGGAGGATCTGGGGAACTACAGACCTATTAGCCTGACCTCGGTGCCGGGGAAGATTATGGAACAGATTGTCTTGAGGGAGATCACGCAGCCAAGTGCGGGACAACTGGGGGATCAGGCCTCGCCAGCATGGGTTCACAAAGGGCAGGTCCTGCTTGACCAACCTGATCTTCTTCTATGACCTAGTGACCCATCTGGTGGATGAGGGAAAGGCTGTTGATGTAGTCTACCTAGACTTCAGTAAAGCCTTTGACACTGTCTCCCACAGTATTCTCCTGCAGAAGCTGGCAGTCCGTGGCTTGGACAGGTACATTCTTGGCTGGGTAAAGAACTGGCTGGAGGGCCAGGCTCAGAGAGTGGTGGTGAATGGAGTTAAATCCAGCTGGTGACCGGTTACGAGTGGAGTTCCCCAGGGGTCGGTGCTGGGGCCTGTCCTGTTTAATATCTTTACTGATGACCTGGATGAGGGCATTGAGTGCACCCTCAGTAAGCTTGCAGATGACACCAAGCTGGCTGGAAGTGTCGATCTGCCTGAGGGTAGCAAGGCCCTACAGAGGGATCTGGATAGGCTGGAAAGCTGGGCTGAAGCCAATGGGATGAGATTCAACAAAACCAAATGCCAGGTCCTGCACTTTGGCCACAATAACACCAGGCAATGCTACAGGCTTGGGGCAGAGTGGCTGGAAGACTGTGTAGAGGAAATGGACCTGGGAGTGTTGATTGATGCTTGACTGAACATGAGCCAGCAGTGTGCCCAGGTGGCCAAGAAGGCCAATGGCATCCTGGCTTGTATCAGAAATAGTATGACCAGCAGGAACAGGGAAGTAATTGTCCCCCTGTACTCAGCTCTGGTGAGGCCGCACTTCGAGTTCTGTGTCCAGTTTTGGGCCCCTCGCTGTAAGAAAGACATCAAGGCCCTGGAGCGTGTTCAGAGAAGGGCAACAAAGCTGGTGGGGGATCTGGAGCACAGGTTTTATGAGGAGCAGCTGAAGGAGCTGGGACTGTTCAGTCTAGTGAAGAGGAGGCTCAGGGGAGACCTTATTGCTCCCTATAACTACCTGAAGGGAGGTTGTAGTGAGCTGGGGGTCAGCCTCTTCTCTCGTGTGACTAGTGACAGGACTAGAGGGAATGGCTTCAAGCTGTGCCAGGGAAGGTTCAGGCTGGACGTTAGGAAATACTACTACTCTGAAAGGGTGGTCAGGCACTGGAATGGGCTGCCCAGAGGGGTGGTGGAGTCACCAACCCTGGAGGTGTTCAAAGAACGTCTGGATGTTGTGTTGAGGGACATGGTCTAGTGAGAACTATTGGTGATGGGTGAATGGTTGGACTGGATGATCCTGTGGGTCTTTACCAACCTTAGTTATTCTATGATTCTATGATTCTATGATTCTAACGATATCCTCTGACTGAAAGAAATTTGTATTTAGATCTCTCTAAACATGTGTCTCACACATACATGCAGCTGTATGTATGTGTACATGCACGTACACAGGACAACTCTGCAAGTGATCTTAACAGGAATCTTTTTAATACACAGACTTTGAACTAGAGCCTTTCTGGTTCTCTAAGCTACAGTATAAGTATACAAAGAACTAGCAATTTAGCACAGTATGCCTTGTAATTGGTTTAATCATTGTCAGCACGTAACTATAAACCAAATACCAATTAATCACCTTTGTATACTATAGCATTTTTCTTAGTTGTCCTTTGAGTTAAGTTTTCTATGGAAGTAAGCTGAGATCCCCTGGGAGAGGCAGGAAGGCAACTTTCCACATTTGTTAAGATGTGTAAATGAAGAGAACCACTGAGTGCATATTATCAAAAAGCAAGTTTGGCATCAGTTACAAATCACGAAAAATTGAAAGATCAAGACATTTAGAAGAGCAACCCTGCATGTTTGACAGCAGCAATTGAGAGATAAGGCTGACTGCAGCATCTGTGGTAGGATTGGTGGTTGGAGCTGCTCCAGTGCTCAGGGGTCTTCCAATTCAAGGACTTGGTTCAGATCCTTCACCAGTTTTAATATGCTGACAGTGAGTTTAATATTCAGTTAGATTCCCTGTATAGAATAGTAAGTGCTTGAAAAGGTGAGAGATTGAGTCATCTTCTTATACTAAAATAGCATACTATTGGAAGTACTCACTATCAGTTTCCAAGCTGACTCTATCTCCTCAGATACTCTATCATATCATCTTTTTTTTCCTCAGGCTAAAACAAGATTATCAGAGTCTGCTAAGGTAAACAAAGCAAAGAGATTTACCAAAAGAGAATCTGACCCACCATAGTGGCAGCCTCGGGTAGCACCACTGGTAAGACCAAGCACAGCGCAGCTCTTCAGATGAGCGAACATACCCTAGGCACAGCAGCTGGTAAGCTGCCATGGGAGGGTTGAGCAGTATCCAACAGCTCCAGGGAGCTCAGCCAAATAGGGTCAGTGCTTGAAGAAAAGCACAACTGTCTTTCCTTCAAGGGACAAGGAAAATGCAGGAAAAACTGCAAATAAAATAATGATTCAGGGACAGACTGACGGAGAGTGAAGATCATAGAATGGTTATACAAATGGACACGGTAACAGCAACAGCAATTTTACCTGATCAGAACAGATCCAAAAATTGGCCTCCTTTTGTACTAGCCCCAGAAATTATCTTCTTCTCATCTTATGGTTACAAGTTAGGGAAAAAAAAAAAAAAAAAAAAGGAAGGGATCTCCAGAAACGAAGTGCTCCTCCTTCTACAGCAAAGGGAGAGAATCACATTTGATTCTGCTGTAGTGGAATAATGCTTAAAAGGATCAGTTTTAGAGGAAAAAGAGTCAGTTCCAGTCATTTATGATTTATGCAGAAAAAGCACAATGCCAGCATTTCCAGATGTTCAGAAGCCTGCTGGAAATCAAAACATATTTCTAAAAATTCCTGGGGCTAGAAGTGCAAATCTCATTCACACTTATGAGATCTCACATAAACAGTAGCTTGGTGCCATCACAGAGCTACTCATAAGTTGTTACCAAAGCAGAAGAGCCTGTAAACCTGGATGTTCTATACTGTTCTTCAAGCTTTGTAAATCTGCAGACCCAGTACACAACTTGTATAATTAGGCTGTAGTTCTCACACTGCTTTAAATCTGTTTGGCTCTAATTAATCTCCAATTCAGCTAGCCTTCAATTCAGCTGCTTCCACTTACACCCACAAAAGATCTGTCCCTGTTCATCAACAAACAGAAACTCCTCGGGTTCATCTGTGCTGTGGGGTTTATATTCATCCTTCTATGTGTTCCCCGTTTCCATCTATAGGGAACTCTGCCTGCTAAAATACCTGTGTCCTGAGTTATTAAAACTGTACTTTGGTGCATATTTTTTTCATGCAAAATCAGCTTACCATAACAAATTGTGGACTTGGGATGAATTGTTTTACAAGTACTCCTATATGAATATAGATTTCTCAGTAAGCACATTCCCTCAGCAGAGATCTATCTTCTAATATGCATACTCACGTATGTTCATGACATGTCCATGAACACAAAGCAAGGAACAGCACTCCTACTGCTGAAACCACAAAGTGCAATTAAACTTAAGTTAGTGCTTCTAATTTCTCGCACTCCATCCATGTATTTAGGTCTATATAGAGGCCTAAGTTGAAAATTTGTCACCATTATGTTTTGCTTTCATGCTGTCATATCTATTCTAAAAAAATTTAATCTGATGCCACTGGCCAGGAAGGGAATAGGGAAAATTAAGTGGTTTAAAGGTCATTAGAAGCACTGTCAGAAGCTAGAGAAATGACACAACTATTCATAACTATCCCCTTGTGTGAAGCCATTTCATTTTTTTCATATGAAAACTACAAATATTGTTTGTGAACAAGACATCACCAGATTTTGCATAAGAATATGTCCATTATTCCCTGAAAGTAAGACTCCACTATGAGTGATGGTGTGTGAGAAGTCACAAAAATGTTGGAAAAAAGTAGTGCACAATGAATCTATGTGTGAAATGAATTAAATCTAGCCTAGAATACTATTTCTGTCTCCGTTAGCAACAAGCACCCAAGAGGATGCAGTGAGTGGCTTAAAGAAAAGATTGTGATATGAATGACAACTTCCCAGAGCCACACCAAAGCGGTGGCACAAATACTCAGTATGAGTCTCCTCCCCAGTTCCCAGCTCAAGTGGTGTTTCAAACCAACAAGGCAAGCACTCCCAGCCAATCATCTTCATATTATTTATTATCCTATTTTCAAATACAGAGCTTTTGGGTTAGCTATTAACAGTGATTCAGTAGCACTGTGAGTTATAAATATGTAAGTAAAAGTTTACTCTAGAGAACTCACTTTACCAATAGCTCCCCTGCATTTTTTTTCTCCTCTCTAGTAACTGTCCCACCTACAATCCTTTTCACTATATTTATCTCTTTAATGAAATTTTGCACAGTTGTCTGACAGCTCAGGTTATCCAAGGATTTATTTTCAATGAGCCACTGATTCATTTGAAAAGGTGCAGGTTATTGGAGAAATGAAAGTATAGTTCTCTTGAGGAAAAGAAAACATACAGGTGAAGTTTCCAGATAAGATGATGTTATTACTTAGAAGAGTAGCATAAGAAATCAAAAGTTTCTCAACACATACAGATCATTGATTTCCTGTGCCTGTACATATACGTACCTACATGAATTACTTTTCATAGTATTGAAGTTTACTAACACAGATATAGGTCACTTGAATAAGCAAACAGTTCTAATAATTTTCTTGAGGGACTAAAATCTTTACTTCATTTAGGACCAAGCAATGTTCATGTACTTCTCTTAAGTTAGCTTTAAAAGTGCTTATCTACATGTATCAGAAAGCACTAACGTTACTAATAAAGGACATATACGACATATACAAAACTAACTTATTTGTTCATTTATTTTCAATGCATACATGTTAAATAACTTCATTATTTTCTATTTTTCATTTCTGTTTCCTCATTTCAGTTTAGTTTTATAGCCATAGCAAATTACATTCTCAGTTCAAAGTCAGTTTCTTTTCCTTTTTTTCCTCTGCATTTTTTTTCCCTAGGTTTCTGAAAGTTTTCTTGTGATTTTGCAGATAAGTGTTTCTAAAATTTAAGTCCCTATTAACAGAAGTTCAGAAATAGAACATCATAACATTTTCTGAAAAGCTGCACAAGAAACATGAGCAGAAGTTTGACAGTTTATTTTCTAGGAGGAAAAAGACAAAAACAAAAATAAAAACAACACCCAGATTGTAGCTAGCTAATATTTTGATGTTTAACTGTGATAATGACTACATTTGCTCCTACAAATTGGAGACAAAGGATGGCAATTTCCATTTTCATATGATCAATCATTCAAATTTGAAAGTCCATGTAAGATAACTGCCTCAGTTCTCCAGAGAGAGCAAAGTAAATTACAAGAGAAGACTCCAAAATTGGGCTTAGGAGCAACTCTATAGTCACAGAGCAGCACTGAAGGGTGTCCTCTGAGGTACTTAAGTTTTGGCATAGATGTGTGTATAGCAAAGGAACAGGGTTTTTTGTCTAATCCACAGCATGTATTTTATTTGCAGCTGATCCCTTTACTCCCTGTAATAGGAGCTAAATCTTCACACCTGACAGACCCTGACAAAGGCCTGGGGACCACGGAGTGTGTAGGCTTAGCCCCTTTCATTGTGGTCTAAAAAAGCTCTGGAAATCCAGTGTTTTCACATTCAGCATTCACATGGGAATCCCCCCCCAAAAACCAGAGGGAGTTCTCAGCCTCCTTTCCCATACCCAGTTAGGCTAACTGCTGTTGCCCCAGGACTCCATTTGAGGTCTCTTCCATGGGTCCCTTTTAACAAACCAAGTTTAAATGGGCCCCTTACAGGCTCTCAGCAACCAGGAACCTGAGCCAGAGGAGTATGGCAGTTAATTATTAGCAAGTTCTTCCAAGGCAGCCTAAAGGGGATTGTCCACCAGTGTTTGAATATCGAGCTATCAATTCATCGCAGTTCTAGCAAGAAGAAGGAAAAAAACCTAGTAAATGACTAACACATGTGCACAGAGCAGGACCTTAGCTCTATATGTACTAATAACTGTGACTTTTTGTACAATTTTTTTGGAAGAGGTCAGAAGAATTTAACAAACAAGGTACTACCAGGCTTCCTGTTACTTGCAATTACAAAAATGGGCAATCTTTCATTTTAATAGGTCACATACTTTTTTTCCCTCAGCTATTATTTTTTATAAGTAGACAACAGTGCTAAGTTTTTTGGGTTTTTTTGTTTTGTTTTGTTTTGTTTTTAAGAAAGAAAAAAAAAAAAAAGGAAACCATTGCCATTTAAAACTTTTAGACTAAACACTAACACTGCCAACATGCTAGCAGAAACTGGAACAAATCCTGCCTTAAACTCCACGATTGCAAAGGGCCAGCTAACAGCAGCATCTTGCATAACAAATGAGCTCTCTAGAAAAGGTAAGAAAAGGATAGCTGGAGAAAAGGATTGCAGGGATGAGGAAAAGTATGGAATATGGTTCAAAGAAGACTCATTGTATAGGGGCATCTGAAAACCCTGCAGATATGCAGAGCTATTACTGCTTTCCCCCAGCACATCTAGGGCAAAAGCAGTGCAGAAAAAAATACCAAAAGCCACTGTAATAGTCTCTTTTGGGAAGATTTACTGTGGTCTTTTGGCTGAGAGAGCTAACTNAAAAAAAAAAAAAAAAAAGGTCAAAGAAAATACATCAGTAGCCCATGGAAACAGATTTGAAGTAAATGTTTGGTAGGTAGTATAGAGAACCAGCACCAGAGTAACAGATAGTAACACAAAAGAATATAGAATTGGTGTTAATGAATAAACATCATGAAATTAAAAAAAAATACAGATTCAGATGAGATCTATATGACAAATAGGCCTACGATAAATTTTCTAACTTTATCGTTTCTGCTCTTGGCCTGTGCTGTATTCTCGATGCTATCATTCTTAGATCAGATCACATATCCCTGTTTAATCATACTATGTTTCATAAAGTGAAAATATAAAATAGAATTGACTTTTTGGTATGGTATGATAAAGATTAGGTATCTGTAAGGCATAACAAAAATGTCCTAACAAAGATGTCCTAATGTTCATTATTTACCCAAAAATGATCCCTTTGAGGATACATGTAATCTTTATGTCTTATTTTTTGCTTATCATGTTAAGTGATTAGTAGCTACATGCATATAACAGAACATTCATGTTAAGTTGCTCTTGTTTTCTTCATCCCTCAGACTATAAAGAATGTTAAATAGTCTCCAGATACTGCATTTTCACCAACTTTCCTACTGAATGGGCAGACATGTATGGTATCAAATGCATCCAGATATGGAGTCCTCAGTACAGGAGAGACCTGGACCTGTTGGAGTGTGTCCAGAGAAGGGAGACAAAAATGATCCAAGGGATGGAACACCTCTCCTACAAGGACAGGATGAGAGCTGAGGCTGTTCAACCTGGAGAAGAGAAGGCTGCGAGGTGACTGACAATATCTAAAGGGGAGCTACAGGAAAGAAGGGGACAGACTCTTTAGCAGGGTCTGTGACAGAACAAGGGGAAATGTCTTCAAGTTTAAAGAGGGTAGATTTAGGTTGGATATAAGGAAAACTCTTACAATGAGGGTGATGAGCTACTGGAACAGGTTGTCTAGAGATGTGGGTGATGCCCTGACCTTGGAGGCTTTCAGGGCAAGGCTGGATCAGGCCCTAGGCAACCTGATCTAGCTGTGCATGTCCCTGTTCATTGCAGGGGAGTTGAACTAGATGACCTTTAAAAGTCTCTTCCAAATCTAAGGAATCTATGATTCTATAAACTGTCCTGGAAAAGTCATTTATATATTTTTACAGACCTGGTGAAAAGCCCAAAGGTAGGACAGAGATCTTACAAATGCAGGTACATGTATCCTTTCCACTCTGACAGTGTAATTTTTACACATCACTAAAAACCTGTATAAAAACATGCATAAAAACATGAAGAATAATAAGAAGAAACAATCTGGAAAATTAGATCAGCATGGAAGACATAAGGAATGAGGACTGAGAGAGGTAAATGGTGAAGTGATTGTTTCCAGATCATGTTGAAGGTATCTGTCCATACCACGACTGATGTGTTCTAGCTACTAAACCACCTCTCTTGCCTACTTCTCAATATTAAAGCCATTAATATTAAGAATGTTTCCCACAGTTATCAGATGAGTCTCTGCTCATCTTCATAAGATGTAATTTTCAAGTCAAGTACATTTTGGTAGCTGTTACTTTTCCAAAACTCATCTTTTGCTACCCAAAAGTAATATTTTTCTCATTTACTCTGGATACACCTCAGTCTTTTAAACACGAGTATCCTTGTCAAACAGATTTTTACACATGACCTCAAAGTCCATAGTTTCATGAGCCACAGTTTTTCAAATGATACCTTATACCAGTGAAAAAAATTAATTTTCAGCACTCACTTTCAGGTCTGGAACATCCCAAACTAACAGGCTTTAAAACCATGACAAGTTTATGCCCAAAGAAGTACAGATTAGCATGTCATTTTTTACAGCTCCCTCTGAGACCTGCTCTGGTGGGCTCATTGTAACCAAGACACCTGGTATTCCAAGCAAGGGGAAATGAAAAATAAGTCTCTAAAACACACAAATCTATATAATTCCCTTAAAAAGACTTTTTTCCTGGATTGGAAGTGCTGTATCTGGAATCTACAGGTCATGTTACTTTTATAAATCTGTGTTAGGGACAAGCTACACAAATCTTCATGTCTTCATCAGAGATAAAAATTCTGTGCATTCTTCTATATTCCTCTTTTGCAATATTTAGCAAATATTTACTTAAAACTTTTAGTCTTTTTATATACTTTGGGACATGAGATGTCTGTATTTAAACTTTAATTCCCACTGAAATCACTTCCAGCACAGAAGGGCCTTTAAAAAAAAAAGCATCGTCTCTATTCTGCAAAAGAGAGTGGCCAATTTTTTGCTGGAATCCATGAAGATCTGACTGTTGAAACCAAAGACAGTCTGTCAGGGAATACGTGCAGCACTAGAATGAAAGGCAAATTGACACAGAAAAGAAAAATGTGAGGAGAACTGGGAGAGAACTTATAGAAGAGCAGAATGTAAAAAATAAAGCTAAGTAGGCAAACTATAGAAAAGTGGATAAGAGAAGGATTACAGTGGTGTTCCAGCCAGTGAAAATATCCTTGCCTCAAGAGATTTAAAGAGGAAGAACCAAAGCATTTTCCCAGTTGCCTATGGAGTCCTATGCAATAACATGGCATTTTCACAACAATACATTTCAGGATGCAGTAAGAATTAACATTCAGATATGCTTAAATATATGAAATTGAGGGTTGGGAGCACGGGGAGAACTGAATGCCACTGGACCCAACTAGCTAATCCTTTATTGCCTTTGGTATTCAGATGACATTTATTCTTACCCTTTTTTAAAATCCTGAGGGAATCACTGAATTATATATGCACATATATATCCACTACAGAGAGCTGAAAAGTACAGTTTGCCTTCAGGGCCTGCAATTACAGATTTGCTAAGTCAGCTATATGCTGCCGGGGAATCAAGGAAATCTCCATTAGAATGCCATTAAGACCTGAAGAAAAGCTCTGTGTTTCTTAGACCCCTTGTTCCACATACACTCTATTATACTCCAGAAAATTTCCATATTTTAGCAGAAACATTCCTTCTTAATGAATACTATTGCAAGTTTTAATAGATTTGCTTAGATCAATGTGAATGCCCTTCATTCCTACTATCTAAGGTGGCCCAAACTGGGCAGTCATCTGATGGGTCTGTCAGCCTTCCCTATTGACTTGTTGAGCCTCTAGCAAGAGCAGGTAAAGCTCTCTTCAGAACTACTGAAACAACCATTTGATAACAGCAGTCTTTTAAAAAATTGCCAGTAAAGATTCAACTCAGCATCAATGCTCAT
The DNA here is from genome assembly GCA_016647715.1 of Pavo muticus. NCBI lineage: Eukaryota > Metazoa > Chordata > Aves > Galliformes > Phasianidae > Pavo > Pavo muticus. The sequence continues at coordinate 1,134,949 of JACDJE010000237.1, read as the reverse complement.
GTTAGATTTGCCTGGTTTGCTCTCTGACCTTCAAGTAGAAGTGTTTGTACATAAGCTGCTGGTTCATTTAATCTCTACATCTTTGTTGTATGAACATTTATATAAAAGGCATAGAGGGAGCAATAGTGCAGAAAGAAAAGATCAGAACTTGACGATTTCTCAAGAATTTTTATAGTGATATTCTTGGTAATTGTAATCTGCACTTCATTTTATTTCACAGTAAGGTCTAGGAACAATTAGGGAAGACTGAAATTACTGCCACAAACTATAAAGTAATATTTTCATTGAGTTGTAAAATAAATTTGCAAAATGCTTAGTGCAATTTTTTCCTCATTTGGAAATTCTGGCAGCATGAGTAGATATTGTGAAGACCACGTATAATTATATGCTTGCAAAACTTCACATGTACACATTGTAACTGTATAAGTGAAAGTTCCCATGTAATTGGAAAATGGTTTGGCTAATTGAATCTGCTAAGGGTACTGATGACCTGAGATCTCAGTTCTTTTTTAATACAATCTAACAGAGATTTTTAGAATAAACTGAAGAGGGCATAGATCCTTCCTATTGAAGGAATCTAGTGTGGGAGGAAGCGTTCTTGACTTACTGAACTTGTTATTAGATTGATAGGAACAATTTTTTTTTTTTCCACAGCATTACATCAATTGCTCTGCAAGGAAGCATGCCACTAGTTAGAAATAAAACAAAACACATGAAAAGCTGTTGGCTTACTTAATTTGCAAGAAAACCATGCCTTCTATGTACCCTGAAAGATTAGCAGGGGGAGAAGAACAGTGCCACTAAACTCTGTCACGTCAACAGTTCTTAGGAAAGCTAGTAAGTAAAGGAGTCTGCATTTCCAGTTCACTCACAAATCTCTTTCCTTTTAGTATGACTCTAATATTTTATATATAATATATATAGTGCAATCTGCTGAAATTTTTCTTGATAACTTCATTCCATTCCATTCAGCACCTGTGTATCTGCCAAGGTCCTTAAGAACATGGAATTGCTGCAGAAACTTAGACAATGAATTTCATGTATACTGTATAATAAACTCAAGCCATTCACCTGAATCATGTAAAATATATGAAACTGGGAGCTATTTTACATAAATGGTGGCAAAATCCTGCATCTTGAAGCAAGTTTCGCTCAAGAAAAAGAGTGTATCAAGAGATCAGACATCCTTATAAAGAGGTAAGAAATCAGGCATTTTTACATTTCTTTTTCCTAGTTTCCCATATGCACTAATTCAGTATTCAGACTAATGTCTTGTAAAGTTTCCCCTTAAAAAAACAAAGCAGTTTTGAGTTGTAGCAGCATAAAATAGTGTCTGAAACCAATACATTCCATTTTTATACTTCCATAACTTAGAGACAATTAAACTGACTTTTTTTCCCATAACCTAATAAAAAAAAAATCCAGTCTCAGTTTAAGATCTTTGCCTGCCAAATGCAAATCGGATTTTTTTAGGATTGAATTATGAATCCATGAAAATAGGACATATAACAGAAACCCTCACAGACCTATAACTACAGAAGTAGTGCTAAAGAAGCACTGGTTGGAATGCAAAGCATCATCAGCTAACTTACCTCTTCATTCATGTCTCTTGCTAAGTGTTTTGTTACCATAAAAACTTTAGATTTTGCATAATTTATATAAACTATTAAACACCTGTTCTCTTCCCATAAAATAAGGAGATGGAACAATCTCCTTCATTTAAATGATTGTTGGCTTGAGTTGTCATTATTTTCTTAGCATCTACAAAGAAACTGTAGCTCCCTAATGGTCAGATTTTGTTGGTAAAAACACAGATGTTCAGAATCTAACAGTCTAAACCCCATCTCTTTTGGTGATTCTGTTGAGAAAATATCATTAAAACTCAATTAGCGAGTCAGTGGTGAAAAAAATGATAAAGTACTCACTGTTTGCATTCCCCTTCCTTGCAGATGTGATACAACTACTGAACAAAGGAGCTTGGTTCATTGTGTCCCACGTATCAGTTTTCTGATGCAGCTACCAGTAAATTCCTTTAATGTGTGTCTGCCATAACCTGGTATATGTTTTGTGTTTTCATCAGTACAGTGCTTTTGGAAAAGCAGCTAGGAGAAGGAGAACCCCAGAAGAAGGCAAACTGGCTGCACTTGTCTGTTGGAAGAAAGAATACGGCATGTCTCATCTAAATCTATTACTTTTACCCATACTTTGTCAGTGAGAGAAATTATGATTTTGTTTGTATCACTTCACAAACTGAAGTACTTTCATGAACTCAGCACAGAGCTCAACTTGAGTGCCTCTTTCTCAGAAGAGCATGTCTACCATTCACCACAATGCACTTCTAATTGAACCTCTTTCTTTCACTGTATTCAGCACCAGGACCGGAGGTAAGACAAAAAGACAAAAAAGGCTCAATTTGCAGACAAATTGCCCTTGATTCTTCAGCGCCTGAAGTGGCATAGAGTTTGTAGTGGACAAAGCACAAAATGCACAGAACAACACACACAGCTGACTGGTTCAAGAGGAATTAGATCCATTCACCTTTTTAAGAATTGCAATCTGATTACATTTATAATTTTCTTTTGTGTTGTTTCTTCTTAAGAATGAGATTATTTCTTAAGTATTCCACAAATTTGTTGTTTTTTATTTCTGTACACTGACATTGGTTACATTCAATTTTTTAACTTTTCCATAAGACATGATATAACTTAACTCACAGGAAAATAATTAAATTACATTTTCATTATGTTTGCAAATTTTGTGTCTGTGTGTGTGATTTTGTTGTTGGGTTGGCATTTTTTTGTTTGTTTGGTTGGTTGGTTGGTTGTTTTTTTTTTTTTGCTTTTTTAAGTTTGAAGATTCAAACCAGCTTGTAAATGTCTGACCATTTGTTAATTCTGGCCTCCCACGCTGTTAAGAACTCTGTGGGAATCCGCAATCTGGAGTTCAGCTGAAAAGGGGTAATATTCATACCCAGACATTACACTTGTCTAACAAACAGGAATCAGACTGAATGCAGTGTACTAAGTGAGAGGAAGAACAGAGATTCAGTGTGGTGGTGAAGGCTAGCACATGCTTATAGGCTCAGTTATTAGAATTAACCTGATGTAGAAGAGAACTTGCCAGACTTTATGTCAAATACTCTCAATATTGCGTGAAATTTCGAAAAAATTAGAACTTATCTTAGATAAGTAAGTCAAAGCTGCAACAGGTAGCTGAAATTTTTCATTCTAGATAGAGAGAAGAGCCCTGATCTCCTGGCAGTATGTGGCATTCATTCTCAGGGATACTAGGTTGCCTTCCTACAGCAGTGCTTCTACCAGTCCTTTTTACAGTACACAGAATATGTTCAGATCTCAGCACATGTACACTCCTTTAAACTTTCTCCCATGCCAGCTGATTACCTTCAGTTCGATACTAATCCCCTTCCTTGAGACCATTATTCATGTCTTCAGTGCGGAATGAATCCCAGTGCTGGAAGACATCCTCTTTACTTCTGTAAGCAGTTGTGAATTAACATTTTTCCTACTCTCGTTTTTAAAAAGCATTGCTTGTTTTTTTACTAGTATTTGAAGAATGATTACTCCTCACTTCTAGCTAGCTTAAATGATCACATCGTAATGTACTCAAAATAGTAAGAATATATTGATACATACCGATAGTTATTAAACATAGTAAATGTAAATACTGAACCACCACAAAAGGCTCAAGCCACAAAACTTCATATATAATATTTAATACAGCATGTAAAATAAAAGATATTCAATAAATATAAGACCACAAATGTAATCCCTCTGTTGCAAAAACCAAGGTGATAGGTAATGTAAGGATTCATTTTGGTACAAGTTTTCCCTCTCACCATTGTGAAAAAACACTCTGCTTTAACTAAACGACTGGTATTTTTTTCTGTGTAATTCCACACTATGTAATTTGATTACTTCTGTCAGGCTCAGAATAGGAGTGGGACACAAAAGGGCCCTTGCTACTACCACTGGCATACAAATAATGGCTAGTGGTCCTTACCATCAAATCACACCTAAAAGGATATGCCCAAAACAGCATCTTTTCTCCTGTCTACTCCACAGGTGGCAATCTAAAAATTAAATAAGTTGCATTGTTTGATGTAATGAAGATCATCGTTCTATGTATACTTAAGCGACAGGGGTGATATTATCTCTTGGGAGGCAGGATTGTGTCCTACTTTTTTCCAGTGAATTTGTTTCTGCATAGTCCTTAGTTTGAGACTGTAGAGGACATGCTCTGGACAAGTACATACTAAACACTTTTCTTCATACCGCAGAAATCTTGACTGAATCACAGCAACTGTTTAACAGAACACAACGGGGTACAAGATGGCTGGTTGCTCTTCAAGAAGGAAGTCTTAAAGGCGCAGGAGCAGGCTGTCCCCCTGAGTTGCAAAATGAGCCGGCGCGGAAGAAGACCGGAGTGGATGAATAGGGAGCTATTCTTGAGGCTCCAGGAGAAAAAGAGAATCTACCTCCTGTGGAAGAAGGGACGGGCAACCCGGAAAGAATACAAAGAAGTTGTTAAGATGTGCAGGGAGAAAATCAGAAAGGCAAAAGCCCAGCTTGAACTCAACCTGGCCGCTGGGGTAAACGGGAACAAGAAACTCTTTTACAAGTATATCAGCAGTAAGAGGAGGACCAGGGAGAATCTTCATTCTTTATTGGATGAGGCTGGGAATGTGACCACTGAAGATAAGGAAAAGGCAGAGGTTCTGAATGCCTTCTTTACATCTGTCTTTAAAAGTCAGACCAGTTATCCTCAGGTTTCTCCACTCTCTGACCTGGCAGTCTTGGCTGGGGAGCAGACTAAACCCCCCATGATTCAGGAGGAAACAGTCAGAGACCTGCTACTCCAACTGGACTGCCACAAGTCCATGGGGCTGGATGAGATTCACCCGAGAGTGCTGAGGGAACTGGCGGAGGTGATAGCCGAGCCGCTTTCCATCATCTATCAGCGCTCCTTGTTGACGGGTGAGGTCCCAGAAGACTGGAGGCTTGCCAATGTGACTCCCATCTACAAGAAGGGCTGCAGGGAGGATCTGGGGAACTACAGACCTATTAGCCTGACCTCGGTGCCGGGGAAGATTATGGAGCAGATTGTCTTGGGGGAGATCACGCAGCCAAGTGCGGGACAACTGGGGGATCAGGCCTCGCCAGCATGGGTTCACAAAGGGCAGGTCCTGCTTGACCAACCTGATCTTCTTCTATGACCTAGTGACCCATCTGGTGGATGAGGGAAAGGCTGTTGATGTAGTCTACCTAGACTTCAGTAAAGCCTTTGACACTGTCTCCCACAGTATTCTCCTGCAGAAGCTGGCAGTCCGTGGCTTGGACAGGTACATTCTTGGCTGGGTAAAGAACTGGCTGGAGGGCCAGGCTCAGAGAGTGGTGGTGAATGGAGTTAAATCCAGCTGGTGACCGGTTACGAGTGGAGTTCCCCAGGGGTCGGTGCTGGGGCCTGTCCTGTTTAATATCTTTACTGATGACCTGGATGAGGGCATTGAGTGCACCCTCAGTAAGCTTGCAGATGACACCAAGCTGGCTGGAAGTGTCGATCTGCCTGAGGGTAGCAAGGCCCTACAGAGGGATCTGGATAGGCTGGATAGCTGGGCTGAAGCCAATGGGATGAGATTCAACAAGACCAAATGCCGGGTCCTGCACTTTGGCCACAATAACCCCAGGCAACGCTACAGGCTTGGGGCAGAGTGGCTGGAAGACTGTGTAGAGGAAATGGACCTGGGAGTGTTGATTGATGCTAGACTGAACATGAGCCAGCAGTGTGCCCAGGTGGCCAAGAAGGCCAATGGCATCCTGGCTTGTATCAGAAATAGTATGACCAGCAGGAACAGGGAAGTAATTGTCCCCCTGTACTCAGCTCTGGTGAGGCCGCACTTCGAGTACTGTGTCCAGTTTTGGGCCCCTCGCTGTAAGAAAGACATCAAGGCCCTGGAGCGTGTTCAGAGAAGGGCAACAAAGCTGGTGGGGGATCTGGAGCACAGGTTTTATGAGGAGCAGCTGAAGGAGCTGGGACTGTTCAGTCTAGTGAAGAGGAGGCTCAGGGGAGACCTTATTGCTCCCTATAACTACCTGAAGGGAGGTTGTAGTGAGCTGGGGGTCAGCCTCTTCTCTCGTGCGACTAGTGACAGGACTAGAGGGAATGGCTTCAAGCTGTGCCAGGGAAGGTTCAGGCTGGACGTTAGGAAATACTACTACTCTGAAAGGGTGGTCAGGCACTGGAATGGGCTGCCCAGAGGGGTGGTGGAGTCACCAACCCTGGAGGTGTTCAAAGAACGTCTGGATGTTGTGTTGAGGGACATGGTCTAGTGAGAACTATTGGTGATGGGTGAATGGTTGGACTGGATGATCCTGTGGGTCTTTACCAACCTTAGTTATTCTATGATTCTATGATTCTATGATTCTAACGATATCCTCTGACTGAAAGAAATTTGTATTTAGATCTCTCTAAACATGTGTCTCACACATACATGCAGCTGTATGTATGTGTACATGCACGTACACAGGACAACTCTGCAAGTGATCTTAACAGGAATCTTTTTAATACACAGACTTTGAACTAGAGCCTTTCTGGTTCTCTAAGCTACAGTATAAGTATACAAAGAACTAGCAATTTAGCACAGTATGCCTTGTAATTGGTTTAATCATTGTCAGCACGTAACTATAAACCAAATACCAATTAATCACCTTTGTATACTATAGCATTTTTCTTAGTTGTCCTTTGAGTTAAGTTTTCTATGGAAGTAAGCTGAGATCCCCTGGGAGAGGCAGGAAGGCAACTTTCCACATTTGTTAAGATGTGTAAATGAAGAGAACCACTGAGTGCATATTATCAAAAAGCAAGTTTGGCATCAGTTACAAATCACGAAAAATTGAAAGATCAAGACATTTAGAAGAGCAACCCTGCATGTTTGACAGCAGCAATTGAGAGATAAGGCTGACTGCAGCATCTGTGGTAGGATTGGTGGTTGGAGCTGCTCCAGTGCTCAGGGGTCTTCCAATTCAAGGACTTGGTTCAGATCCTTCACCAGTTTTAATATGCTGACAGTGAGTTTAATATTCAGTTAGATTCCCTGTATAGAATAGTAAGTGCTTGAAAAGGTGAGAGATTGAGTCATCTTCTTATACTAAAATAGCATACTATTGGAAGTACTCACTATCAGTTTCCAAGCTGACTCTATCTCCTCAGATACTCTATCATATCATCTTTTTTTTCCTCAGGCTAAAACAAGATTATCAGAGTCTGCTAAGGTAAACAAAGCAAAGAGATTTACCAAAAGAGAATCTGACCCACCATAGTGGCAGCCTCGGGTAGCACCACTGGTAAGACCAAGCACAGCGCAGCTCTTCAGATGAGCGAACATACCCTAGGCACAGCAGCTGGTAAGCTGCCATGGGAGGGTTGAGCAGTATCCAACAGCTCCAGGGAGCTCAGCCAAATAGGGTCAGTGCTTGAAGAAAAGCACAACTGTCTTTCCTTCAAGGGACAAGGAAAATGCAGGAAAAACTGCAAATAAAATAATGATTCAGGGACAGACTGACGGAGAGTGAAGATCATAGAATGGTTATACAAATGGACACGGTAACAGCAACAGCAATTTTACCTGATCAGAACAGATCCAAAAATTGGCCTCCTTTTGTACTAGCCCCAGAAATTATCTTCTTCTCATCTTATGGTTACAAGTTAGGGAAAAAAAAAAAAAAAAAAAAGGAAGGGATCTCCAGAAACGAAGTGCTCCTCCTTCTACAGCAAAGGGAGAGAATCACATTTGATTCTGCTGTAGTGGAATAATGCTTAAAAGGATCAGTTTTAGAGGAAAAAGAGTCAGTTCCAGTCATTTATGATTTATGCAGAAAAAGCACAATGCCAGCATTTCCAGATGTTCAGAAGCCTGCTGGAAATCAAAACATATTTCTAAAAATTCCTGGGGCTAGAAGTGCAAATCTCATTCACACTTATGAGATCTCACATAAACAGTAGCTTGGTGCCATCACAGAGCTACTCATAAGTTGTTACCAAAGCAGAAGAGCCTGTAAACCTGGATGTTCTATACTGTTCTTCAAGCTTTGTAAATCTGCAGACCCAGTACACAACTTGTATAATTAGGCTGTAGTTCTCACACTGCTTTAAATCTGTTTGGCTCTAATTAATCTCCAATTCAGCTAGCCTTCAATTCAGCTGCTTCCACTTACACCCACAAAAGATCTGTCCCTGTTCATCAACAAACAGAAACTCCTCGGGTTCATCTGTGCTGTGGGGTTTATATTCATCCTTCTATGTGTTCCCCGTTTCCATCTATAGGGAACTCTGCCTGCTAAAATACCTGTGTCCTGAGTTATTAAAACTGTACTTTGGTGCATATTTTTTTCATGCAAAATCAGCTTACCATAACAAATTGTGGACTTGGGATGAATTGTTTTACAAGTACTCCTATATGAATATAGATTTCTCAGTAAGCACATTCCCTCAGCAGAGATCTATCTTCTAATATGCATACTCACGTATGTTCATGACATGTCCATGAACACAAAGCAAGGAACAGCACTCCTACTGCTGAAACCACAAAGTGCAATTAAACTTAAGTTAGTGCTTCTAATTTCTCGCACTCCATCCATGTATTTAGGTCTATATAGAGGCCTAAGTTGAAAATTTGTCACCATTATGTTTTGCTTTCATGCTGTCATATCTATTCTAAAAAAATTTAATCTGATGCCACTGGCCAGGAAGGGAATAGGGATAATTAAGTGGTTTAAAGGTCATTAGAAGCACTGTCAGAAGCTAGAGAAATGACACAACTATTCATAACTATCCCCTTGTGTGAAGCCATTTCATTTTTTTCATATGAAAACTACAAATATTGTTTGTGAACAAGACATCACCAGATTTTGCATAAGAATATGTCCATTATTCCCTGAAAGTAAGACTCCACTATGAGTGATGGTGTGTGAGAAGTCACAAAAATGTTGGAAAAAAGTAGTGCACAATGAATCTATGTGTGAAATGAATTAAATCTAGCCTAGAATACTATTTCTGTCTCCGTTAGCAACAAGCACCCAAGAGGATGCAGTGAGTGGCTTAAAGAAAAGATTGTGATATGAATGACAACTTCCCAGAGCCACACCAAAGCGGTGGCACAAATACTCAGTATGAGTCTCCTCCCCAGTTCCCAGCTCAAGTGGTGTTTCAAACCAACAAGGCAAGCACTCCCAGCCAATCATCTTCATATTATTTATTATCCTATTTTCAAATACAGAGCTTTTGGGTTAGCTATTAACAGTGATTCAGTAGCACTGTGAGTTATAAATATGTAAGTAAAAGTTTACTCTAGAGAACTCACTTTACCAATAGCTCCCCTGCATTTTTTTTCTCCTCTCTAGTAACTGTCCCACCTACAATCCTTTTCACTATATTTATCTCTTTAATGAAATTTTGCACAGTTGTCTGACAGCTCAGGTTATCCAAGGATTTATTTTCAATGAGCCACTGATTCATTTGAAAAGGTGCAGGTTATTGGAGAAATGAAAGTATAGTTCTCTTGAGGAAAAGAAAACATACAGGTGAAGTTTCCAGATAAGATGATGTTATTACTTAGAAGAGTAGCATAAGAAATCAAAAGTTTCTCAACACATACAGATCATTGATTTCCTGTGCCTGTACATATACGTACCTACATGAATTACTTTTCATAGTATTGAAGTTTACTAACACAGATATAGGTCACTTGAATAAGCAAACAGTTCTAATAATTTTCTTGAGGGACTAAAATCTTTACTTCATTTAGGACCAAGCAATGTTCATGTACTTCTCTTAAGTTAGCTTTAAAAGTGCTTATCTACATGTATCAGAAAGCACTAACGTTACTAATAAAGGACATATACGACATATACAAAACTAACTTATTTGTTCATTTATTTTCAATGTATACATGTTAAATAACTTCATTATTTTCTATTTTTCATTTCTGTTTCCTCATTTCAGTTTAGTTTTATAGCCATAGCAAATTACATTCTCAGTTCAAAGTCAGTTTCTTTTCCTTTTTTTCCTCTGCATTTTTTTTCCCTAGGTTTCTGAAAGTTTTCTTGTGATTTTGCAGATAAGTGTTTCTAAAATTTAAGTCCCTATTAACAGAAGTTCAGAAATAGAACATCATAACATTTTCTGAAAAGCTGCACAAGAAACATGAGCAGAAGTTTGACAGTTTATTTTCTAGGAGGAAAAAGACAAAAACAAAAATAAAAACAACACCCAGATTGTAGCTAGCTAATATTTTGATGTTTAACTGTGATAATGACTACATTTGCTCCTACAAATTGGAGACAAAGGATGGCAATTTCCATTTTCATATGATCAATCATTCAAATTTGAAAGTCCATGTAAGATAACTGCCTCAGTTCTCCAGAGAGAGCAAAGTAAATTACAAGAGAAGACTCCAAAATTGGGCTTAGGAGCAACTCTATAGTCACAGAGCAGCACTGAAGGGTGTCCTCTGAGGTACTTAAGTTTTGGCATAGATGTGTGTATAGCAAAGGAACAGGGTTTTTTGTCTAATCCACAGCATGTATTTTATTTGCAGCTGATCCCTTTACTCCCTGTAATAGGAGCTAAATCTTCACACCTGACAGACCCTGACAAAGGCCTGGGGACCACGGAGTGTGTAGGCTTAGCCCCTTTCATTGTGGTCTAAAAAAGCTCTGGAAATCCAGTGTTTTCACATTCAGCATTCACATGGGAATCCCCCCCCAAAAACCAGAGGGAGTTCTCAGCCTCCTTTCCCATACCCAGTTAGGCTAACTGCTGTTGCCCCAGGACTCCATTTGAGGTCTCTTCCATGGGTCCCTTTTAACAAACCAAGTTTAAATGGGCCCCTTACAGGCTCTCAGCAACCAGGAACCTGAGCCAGAGGAGTATGGCAGTTAATTATTAGCAAGTTCTTCCAAGGCAGCCTAAAGGGGATTGTCCACCAGTGTTTGAATATCGAGCTATCAATTCATCGCAGTTCTAGCAAGAAGAAGGAAAAAAACCTAGTAAATGACTAACACATGTGCACAGAGCAGGACCTTAGCTCTATATGTACTAATAACTGTGACTTTTTGTACAATTTTTTTGGAAGAGGTCAGAAGAATTTAACAAACAAGGTACTACCAGGCTTCCTGTTACTTGCAATTACAAAAATGGGCAATCTTTCATTTTAATAGGTCACATACTTTTTTTCCCTCAGCTATTATTTTTTATAAGTAGACAACAGTGCTAAGTTTTTTGGGTTTTTTTGTTTTGTTTTGTTTTGTTTTTAAGAAAGAAAAAAAAAAAAAAGGAAACCATTGCCATTTAAAACTTTTAGACTAAACACTAACACTGCCAACATGCTAGCAGAAACTGGAACAAATCCTGCCTTAAACTCCACGATTGCAAAGGGCCAGCTAACAGCAGCATCTTGCATAACAAATGAGCTCTCTAGAAAAGGTAAGAAAAGGATAGCTGGAGAAAAGGATTGCAGGGATGAGGAAAAGTATGGAATATGGTTCAAAGAAGACTCATTGTATAGGGGCATCTGAAAACCCTGCAGATATGCAGAGCTATTACTGCTTTCCCCCAGCACATCTAGGGCAAAAGCAGTGCAGAAAAAAATACCAAAAGCCACTGTAATAGTCTCTTTTGGGAAGATTTACTGTGGTCTTTTGGCTGAGAGAGCTAACTCCTCCTTACTTTCTCCACAGAAGATCTTTTAGGGCTAAGAAATAAGGGAGTTATTTGGTGTTTTAATTGTGTATATCTCTACTCGTCAACTGAATGTGCATTTTAAGAGACAGATGAAGATACAGAGAGAGACATCAACCTTCCCAGAAAAAAAAATCTACTTTTTATTTTTCAGTGAGGGATGATGTGGTCTACAGAAAAGGGAATATGAAGAGAATAACTGATGATCAGCACAGTCTTTCCTTGGTGATTACTACAGAAATACTGGTGATGGATGCTTCAGATCACACTGAAGGTCTTATGTTCTTCCTGCCTTTATTAAGACATGCTGATTGCTATTATTGCTACAATATACACATATAGCTTTCTTACAGTCATTTTTCACCACTCATCTGAACCTACTCTACCTGGCCAACAGATTATGCTGAAATCAGGGAGAAAATAAAGTTAGGAACACAGCAATTGTTATACACCAAACCAAGCGGGATTTTGTTGTCACAGTGTTCTGAATTTACTCCTCAAACTTGTAGAGAAAATATTTTTCAGAGAGTTGTACTTCTAAAATCCAACATTGCTTAGAACCAGTATGAAACTATTATAAGAATACACATAACTACTGTACAAACTTTTAAAAATATCAGTGTATTATTAATAAGTCCTTAACAACACCTTTACAAATATTAACGCTAAACTCTTCATCTCAAGGGGACTGAATATTTCATAGCATTACTGCAAGGCTTTGTATTCTCCCACCCTGAATCTGCAACCACCTGGCCTCAGTACAAGCCGCCACCTGACAGCCCTATGGAGAGGTGTTCCCATCAAGCACAAGCACAACCACAGGACAAATTAATATTCAGAATATTAAGACATGAAAACACTGCTCCGTCAAAGATCCCCTGTTCCCTGCCCAGATCTTTCAGATCTCCAGTCTGTGAGCCCTATCCTCCCAAAAGCTGCTGCTGCTTGGCTGGTGGCTGCAGGTTTCTGCTCCTTGTTGACTTCTGTGGCCAGTCCCTAAACCTGAAGGGAGGTGGCAGCCTCTTCAGCTTGTCCAGACGATTCAGCTGGGCTTTGAGGCACATGAAAGGTGCTGAAGGTCAGGTCACTTACCAGATTTCCAGGGTCTGAGTGTGGAGAGAGCTGTATCACGAGCAGCTCAGCAGCAGGGTTTAGGAGTGCTGCGTTCATGGCGTTATTTTAACTGGTCTCCTGCAATGGTGGATTATTGAGCAATCATTAATCAATTTAGCAGGGGTGATAGAAGAAGCAGTCACTCACAATTAGCTGAACAGTGTGCTACAAGAGTGTGGGGTGCTTGAGGCGAGGCTGAGAGTGCAGATAGGGGCTGCCCTGTGTCCATGGAGTATGTTGGCCTTCACTCTGTCATTAACAGGTATGTGATGGATGGGTGAGATGGCAGCTTCACAGCATTTGTCAGACTGCTTTGGACAGCTGCATGAGAGGGGCTCCCAGCAACAGCCAGACATCCAGCTGGAGTGGGTTGTGTCTCGCGGTTGTGCCACCACTTATCTTGAACAAAGGTGACCCTACCACTTCCTTTGTCAGTGTTAGATTTTCAGCACAAAGAGGCAAGCAAATTCCAGGCTCTGAGGTGTACCAGGCTGCCTCCACACAGGCACTAGGAACCCCACACCCCACTGTTGTACAGCTGTGCCCCACACGGTTCTGGCTGCCACGAGCAGCCGTGACACCTGCTCAGAGCTCACAGGGTCAGTGCTTATCACTCCAATCCAGAGAGGAGATTCACCACAGATCTGAGCAGGAGCAGCCTCTGGCTTCTGCCTGCTCATCCACACCGTCAGGATGTGTCAATTTATCGGCCTTCAGGGCTGGATCCTACAAGGTGCTGAATACCATATGGCATGCACAGAGCAGCCTCTTTCCGCACACCCACAAAGAAGTCAGCAGTTTTTAACTTTTACTTTTCAATGAAAAATACTGCTGTTATAATGGACTAAATTTTGTCATAAAAAGTGAAAGGTAGCAGCTAACACAGCACCATTTAAAGCTGCATCTGGAATACAATTGCTGTATAAAACCAATGGGGAAAAGCAAGATATGGAGCATCAGAAGAGGGCTCAGAATGGAGACCTTTAAAAAAGAAGAATGTGTTATAAATAATAAACACCTCCACAATCGTACATGATATAAAACAAATTCTATTTCAGTGCCTCGGTGGCATTAATAAACCTCTCAGCTTTATTCTCCTAGTTTATGATATCACAAGCACCCCTCTATGGAATTACACTCTTTTTCACCACAATGTAAAAAATCATTAAGACAGTTTTTCAATATTTTGTTATTGTTTGACCTACAGATTAATATGCCTCTCTAGAATTTGCATCTCCCCTATTGTCTTAGACCAAATTACAGCACAAAAAATGCTGTCTGACAGGGGAGTATTGTGTAGCTTTTTGCTACTTGCAGTATAGTTATGACTGGCTCCTGCATCAGCAAAAATGATTAAAATAAAAAAAAAAGTTGGGTTTTAGGAGCTCTGAGATTGCAATGAGGTTATAGATCAGAAGATATTTTCTTGCACTAGTGCCCGTGGGCTTGGGAAAACAATCTGGCTGTTAAATGTTAATTGCTAAATTATTGAAGCCTAAGCCAAATAGAGGAGCGTTCTTCAGGCTGGAATGACTATGTTCATGAAAAGAAAGTAATCAAGGAAAGCTCTTTAAAATATTTTCTGCAAAATCTGAAAGAATGCAAAATTACCTGAGTTCAGTATTAACTCAGACTAAATTCACAGAAAAGTTGGCTTCTTTTCATCTCATTTTGGGGGAAATTTTAGGAGTGCTTTGTAATTCTGCAGTGAAATCAGGAAAAAATTCTACCTGGGTTTCATGTGAAACCCAGTAATCTTTAGCTCCTCTGATTTGGCTCTTGCTTAGAAAATGTGATCCTTTGTATGTCAAAATCATTTTCAGCCTGAGGATCATCAAATAATGGTTAGGAATTTTAGGAAATGGCGACAAGTAAGTGAGAGCCTGGGAAGAGTGATGAATAGCTGGGATTGTTCAGGAGAAAGAAGCAGAGCAGGAAGGAAGCCCGGGGTGTTTATGTGAGCAGTGGAATTGGAACAAAAGTCAGGAGAGCTGGGAGAAGCTAGTCAATGGAGCAGCAGGAGGAAAGAGAAAAATATTAGGGATTCTGAAAAGGGAAGAAAAAGATGACAGTACCAGAGACTGTGTACAAGAAGCAGAGGCAACCTGCACTTCGGAATCAGAGACCTGCCAGGGACATTTTGTGAGAGAGTGATGCACAGGTTGTCGTGGTGGGACAGGTCTATGTCACTAGGGAACAGTTGCCTGGGGACAGTGATGAGGAAGAAGCAGTGCATCTAGGTTCTGAGCCAAAGTCACTGGCAAGTCAAAATAATTGAAAAAGAAACACCCAAAACTTTAACAGAGGCTGCAGGCAGGATGGCATTAAACTTTTTTTGCTAATTCTAGATCTCCTTTTTGTGCTGTAGCTGAGATATAGAAATAATGAGGAGAGTCACTGAAATATTTAACACAAAGCAAGAAAATGAAACATGTATGGATACGCAACAGTCCTTAACTACACGTGTTTAATGATCATAAGGATTTATGTGTACTGCACACTGCTCCAGTCATGCTCATGGGATGAATGATTTTCACAAAATAAAAACAGCTGTGGGGAAATTTTCTCAAACTGTAACAGTAACAATAAAAGCAGTAAAATTAAAAGATGTATCTTAAAACATTATTCAAGTTGACAGTCCATATGCAACTATCTTTTTATACTAGATACAGCTCAATTAAAATGCAATTATAAGTACTATATTTGCTCCATATTTCTTGAATGCTCTGAGAATAGCACCGAATACTCTAATATAAGTTTATCTTTTTAATTAGCTTTGGGTTATTCCATGAACATGTGTATCTTAATAAGGACTTTGCATTATACCCTCTATGGGACATTGAATAATGGTTTAATGTAGAGATGGCAAAATAACTTGGATAGAGTGAAAGAAAGAAATGAGGAATTAGAATGATGGAAATCTACATAAAATAAAGTTTCCCAGCAATATGATGGTGAGAAGCAATATGACTTTCAAGGGCAGGAGGGAGTGGGGGGGTCCATTCCAGTGGTCCTCAGAGGCAAACAAAACAGTTCAATTCCTTTCTACACCAGCCTTGGCAAGAAAGAAAGATTATCTTGTCCTTCAAAGTCTCGTCATTTGAAATTTTCCCCATCTTTCCCTGAGATTAACCTAGACCAGTTAGAGTGAAACAATGTGGGGAAGTTAAAGAATTCTGTCTCCAACAAGGACACAAATGCCACCATTACAGTAATGAATTGAATAACTAAATATCAGTATTTGGGAGCTTTATCAGTTCCCTATTGGAGTTAGTCAGAGTTGGGTATGTTGTACACATTTCAGGGTCAGCGAGAAAGCGTATAAAGCATCAGGCAGGGTCACCTATGGATCAGATCATGAAGGTCAAATTCCTTGCTTTGTGAAATTCTGATTTGAATTGAACCTTGAATCCTATAGTTCTGATGTTTGTCCTGATAAACTATTTAATTGTGTAGTAGTTCACTTTTATCTCTTTTGTTCTCTTTCTTGGTGCTTTTCAAAGCTGATACATTTCTCAGTAAACTGTCACACTTTGACCAGTGCCTTAAAAATCAACCATCTCAGAAAGAGATTGTGATAATTATGAAGAATATCATCAGGAGCAACTACAAGAAATATCACTGTGATAGATAACAATTATCTCTGTCTTTTCCTCTTACTTGCATAGGGAAAAAGATATCTTGGACATCTCTGTCACAGAACCATCAGCAGAGGTTAACCTTATGAGGACAATCATTGTCAGTGTGTCATGAATTTTTCAATATCCTTTCTTTCTCTAGTAGTTCTCGTTCTTTCTTCATCTTTGTTTCCATCATTATGCCACTATTATAATCCCACTGAGGCTTTCTCAAATAGAACAGCACTTAATTACTGGAATTAGAAATGACAAATATCACAGTTTTTATCTGCTTGATCTTATCTAAGGTCTTCTGTGTATGAACTTGAATAACCTAGCAATTTCCAAAGACTTAAAGATCTTTCCTTCTCTGTGCTTAGTTTTACCTTCTTTTCTCAAAGTAAAGCTTTTTCGACTTATGCACTGAAAATTTTATCTAATTCTACCTTGTGTAACTACTTACTCTCATAATTTTTCTTAGCTCTCCATCATTAATTCCACATTTTCAACTTGCAACTAAAAATGGGTTGCTCCTTCAAACAATAAAATCATCCCAAATCTCTAGTGAGAGAACAACAAGCTTAATTTTGCCTCTTTAATTCATGCCTATGTGGAATTTTTCTTTAGTTCTGAATATATCTTACTTTGTCTGAAGTCTTGCAAGGTTGTTTAAGCAAGTATAGGGAGATTCTTTTTCATAATTGTTGCATTTGACACTTAGTTGAATAGACTAATACACTTAAGTATTATCAAGGTTCAATTCAAATCAGAATTTCACAAAGCAAGGAATTAGACCTTCATGATCTGATCCATAGGTGACCCTGCCTGATACTTTATACCCTTTCTCGCTGACCCTGAAATGCGTACTGAATACACTTAAGTATTGATATGTCTATGTGCGTATCTAAACCTACATTAATCTTTGATACTTGAAATGGTGTGTGATGAAAAAAATAACATTTTTGTGTTAGACATTTCTTGAGCTTTCCATACTTAAATTGTCTGTCCAACATCTTTCACATTAGCTTGCCCCCTTATTATTATAAACAAAAAACAGATAAGTACTCTAAGTATATTGAAAGGGGGGAAATAAAAAATATATATATAAAACTGTGCTGATGCTAAGTATAATATGGATCTAAAAGAAAATCTGTAAGGCTGAAACAGATTTCCTAGTTTTCAATACCATAGGGCCTGTTCAAATTATTCCAAGCTCAACAGTAGATCACAATTTAATGTATCTGAATTGCTTTAATGTGCCAAAAAGCAGAGATGTCTGAGCAGTTGTGTTGCATCTGTACTGTGTATTATTTCTGCTATTTTAAAACAGTTGCATTATAAACACAACTATGAAAATAGTTTAATTTTCCTTTCCTAAATGATTCCAGTCACGCACGTTTTTATATCTTCTCAAAGGTGCTCTGAAAAGTACCATAATTAGATTTCTGCTGAAAAATTGATTGTGTAACACATTGCTTTGGAATAGAGAATAATTTGAAAATCCTTTTATTCAAAAGTTTTGTTGTGTTTTATTTTTCTGGTCAGTATGACCACCTCTAGAGTTTGTCTACCTTTTCCTTTGGCTCCTGGCAAACTTCACCTAATGTTAACTGAAGAGCTTATTAAAATAAGAGAGAGAAATTGTATGAAGTATCCTATATGAATTATACTATGGTGTTTTAAGCAGTTACTTCTCTATCATTCATCTTCACAAATGTCTACAAAATTTCCGCTCCAGCATATTTTTTCCCAGCTTTAGGAGTAATTCCTCTCTTGGTTCTAGACTTCTAAGTTCTCTGCCTTCCAAAGAGTAATTAAAAGTAGCAGTTGGTCTTTATTTAGGCTCGGGAGTTTCAATTGTTATTTTTCCCATTGTTTCAGTTTAGTGTATCACTTCACGCACCCCGAATTCTACTCCAGTCCAAAGCACACAAAATATGGAAAAGAAATAGCTATAGTAGACATTCTTGTACATATGTAAGATAGGCAGGTTAGAAACATATTTTGTTTTTAGGTGATGGGCAAATATGAAAAGGTTCCACAAATTACACAAGTTTAAAGGATCAGTGTTATAAGATAAGATGTTTTAATGAGCAGGTCGTTAACTGAAGATCTGGTTCCAACTCTCCCTCTATCACAGTCTTAGTTCTATTTAGGTACCTAACATTCACTGATTTCAAAGGGAGTTGGGTACGTATCATTACAGATTTGACTCTGAGTCTTTTTATCAATTATTGAGGTATAAAGCGGGGATGATAGTACTTCTCTTGCTTCTCATGCAGTTGCACTTGGGTATCTTAAAGATGAGTAGAGTAGAAAATATGAGCTGCTCAGATACTACAGTAATGGGAACTATTACGAAAAGCCTGAAATAGAAAATGATAAGAATAGATCTTGAAAGATATAGAAAAAGGAAGTGAAGGACTGCTGTGGACCTAGAAATGAGGTCTGGAAAGGCTAATGAATATGAGTTAAAGAATACCTTTTGATATGGAAAAAAAAAATTGAAGGCTAGGAGATGCACCTGAATTTCTGGTTGCTTGTCCAAAATGAGTCCCATGCCACTGGAAGTTTTTCTCTGCCCACTGCTGGACTTAGTGAATAGATGTTTGCATCTATAATGTTGCATTTTTATTCTACATCAACATATTCAAGTACAGAATCATGTTACAATGAGAAACTCCTATTAAAAGATCACATTCTAAACTGAAAACATTATTTCCATTTCTTTTTTATCTCAGAGTCCTTTGTGTGTATTCTAATGTATATGTATATTTGTGCATGAAGAGACATTTGAGAAGAAGGTTACCTCTGCATTTTCTGCAGAGGAATATATCCTTCAGCCATAACGTATTTCAGTTCTTACATATAATTGGCATTTTTTCCATATGTTTGAAATTAATTTTTGGAAGCATATATCACTTCTTTTACAATAAAGTTGCATAAAGAAAATTTGTGATTTTGTTTAAAAATTAAAATGTATTTAATTGTTGAGAAATATTTTCATAAAATTTAGATAAAGGCACTTTTCTATTTCTGACATTCACAGTTAGTGACCAATGTATTTATAAAGTAGCACCTAAAAATAACTGGACTGGGGTGATGGGTTTCATTGACATCATGTGCAATATGAAAGTGAGGGTTTATTCTGGTCAAATGAGTATGGAACAATTTAAAAGTATGTTAATTTGTCCAGATATTCACAACCTTTGAAAATTTTTTTCAGGCTAAAGTTTCTGCTACAACTTGCTTTTGGAGGAATACTTTTGGTTGTAGGCTGAGCAATCCTGAAGAAAGAAATCTGGAGGGGGAAGATAAAGGGCAAAAAAAATGTTGCTTTAAGATTTAGGGTGAATTTTAAAGACCCACAAAAGGTGTGAGATTCAGACTTATATCTGAGCTTGGATGGACAGTCTTCTGTGACTTACTGCCTGGTAACAAGACAATGATTCAAACAAATTTTCTCAGATATCTCATTTTTAGAGAGGACAGAATGCATCTATCAGTTATAGATTGCATCTGATGTAATCAAGAAGGGAAGATGAGGGATTTACCTACATTTCCCTTGTTCCTCCAGTTATCCGTTGTGGAGTGGGGAAGGGAGGCAGGAGGATTTGATCTCTGCCCAGGATACCCCTAGGTACTGTGCATTAGCCTTTGCAGGGTTGGAAACACAGTGCCAGAAACAACCTGACTTTAAAATATTTGTCTTTACTTTGTGTTTAATTTCCGGTAAGGATAGAACAAAATTTTTGGGCTGCTATTAACAGTAAAATGATCCTGAGAAAAATCCATCCAAAATTGTGTTATACATTCTCTTCTTAATTCTCTACTACTTGGTCATTTACAGGTTGTCAGCAATATGGCAGTCTGTTTTTAAAAGACTTCATAAAGTGTGTGGATTTAACAAGAGAGATATTTACATCTAAAGAACCGAGAAGTGTTATCAAATGCCTCCAAGTCCTTTGGTGAATTTCATGAGATCATGCATGGCAGTTTGTCATTGCTGCATGTCTGCCATCAAGCACTGCTCTTGTATTGTTTTGGTTATTAAAATAACAGTTTCCAGAGCCAATTTACAATCTAAAATAATTCACAAAGCTGCAGTGCTTTGCACCATAAAAATAGATGCCAAAGATAATTGGGCAAGGTGGTGTCATGTCACATGTGTGCAGTTCATTAATTAACTGCTTGAAACTGCTATAAAATAATAGCCATGTCATCAAGATGAAACTACAAAAGTGCAAATAAAATAAAACTGCACTAACAAAGAAAACAGAACAGTTGTTATTAAAATATCCTCATATTACAATTGATTTTACTGCCCACTTCCCTGGTCTTTCTGGTGCCAAACCTTAACCTAAACTGGTACCCCAAAGACTATTAGTTTATACTGCTTCTGGCAAGAGCCTCCTCTTCTGTGAAGGATGCAGAATTTATTTGGATTTACACTATTCCATTGTAATTGCATAGTGTTCCTGATCACATCTTTGCCAAGTCTACACTTACAGATAGTGAAAAGTGTGCCTGAAAGTTGCTGCCCAAAAGGCAAGAAGATCTCAGAGTGGCTGGGCTCTGGATCTCCATGTCTCAGCACCCCGCTCAGAGATCTGATGTGATCCTTCTCTTTGTTAGTAGGTTCATTGTTAATACTGAGCTATGCACACAGGAATTATGCCCCCATCAAGTGTCTGTGTTTGCTGGGGTTAATCTTTGATGGATGGTTTATGGAATTTTGCCAGCTGCTTTGCACAGAGCAACTGGAGTCAGGGTGTAACGAGAAGACCTAATTTTTAATTAGCTTTTCATATACAATATGAGCTTTAAAATAATATATTATAAACAAGCCTTAAACACAGAATACAGTCAAATCCTAAGAGCTACAAATGGACATGAATTTCAGTCTATTTTTTTTTTTTTTTAATAACCTTTCCAAAGTACTGGCTGTTCCTAGGAGTGGTAGAATTTGTATTTATCCAGCACCCTGTGAGGATTTTGAGCACAGGCACTGGGTTTGGTGCAAGGTGTGTGCTGCCCAGGACTGGGCATGTGTCTCATCAGAACTTTCTGGAATCTATAACAAGGAGTAAGTGCATCAAAATAAGCAGAATTTATCAGTGTAAAACACTACAAAGTAATACTGGAAAATAGGAATCAACCCTCAAAGCCTACACAGGGACTTCTGGGCTCCAAACAATATCATATTTTTCTTTACTAGCAAAACCTTATGAAATACAATGTCTGTCTATTCAGACACGGTAGTTATGAGACTTTAAGTACAAAGCAGTCTATTTTTAAAAAAAAAATCACTGTTAACTTGAATTATTTGGATTAACAGAAGGGAAGTGAATCTACTCTGACACATGATGATCTGAGAGTGATTATGCAGTACATGTTAAAGAAAAGTAGATAAGTGGGTTGTTAGAATTATTAAATGTATTACTAAATGAGACCTGGCACTGTGTGGTGAAAATGAGAGTATCTGGGTAAGTAACAATGATGGTTTCCTCAGAATTACACTACACTTTAGCTTGTTTGATCTCTTTGTAGCTTCAGACTTAGCTTTGTAGAATAATACCGTATGAGGCAACCCATCATACCTATCACTGAATATACTGGGGGGAAAAAAAATCACCTTCATAGGAGCCAAGGTTTGTCAGTGATTGTTCAGGAGCTTAAAGAGATGAAATATTTTCTTGTCAGTGCTTATTCCATACCTGACATTTCTCGTATTTGATCAGTTAATGGTTATTGCCCACTATGCTACTCTAAAAGGTCAGATTAAAAAAAAAAAAAAAAAAAGTTGTTAAGTTTCCTTCAATTGAGAAACATACCAGAAAAACCTGTTCACATCTATATATCTTCCTTTTGAGAGACATAAATATCAATATTAGCACTTATCAAGAACATACTTAAGATAATAATAGCAACATGTCTGGATACTCTCCAAACAAAGATCTGTGATGTAAAATTACCACGTAGAACATTTTGCTCTAGCCCATTTGGGTTAGATTAACGTACTGAATTCAGCTACATATAGTTGATATGAATTTGTTTACTATATAGAGGCTGCTCTAGCCAGACTATTTCTAACAGTTAGAGAAGAACAGACTTTCCTAAAATTAAAGATCTTCCTGAGAAAGAGTTGTTGAATATATTTGCTGGTTTTCCATTTGCAAAGAAAAACTATAAAGATTGCCATCATGAAAATTCATGGAACTTAATGAAGAATAATACCTGCTTTTTCTGAAACGTGTTCTGACCATCTTTAGAAAAGGAATACACAGATGACTTTTTGCACAAAGTGAATATAACTTTGAGGGATTTTGTTCATTCTTAGTGGCACTGATGTTCATCCTTATGCTGCATTTTGTTCTAAAATGAACACAGTGGATATTTTTGATCAGTTACTTTGAGCTAAATGCAGGGATACAATGTGCCTCAGAGTTCACAAATCTGCACAAGATTCATTCTACCCAAACAGCGTCTTCCCAAAGCCTCAAAGATGAAAAATAAATAAAAATCACAGAATCAAGAGAGCAAGCATGTTAATTTTCACATTGATTGCTTTTTGAGCAAGTCATCTCTCATATTCTTCTATAAATTATTTCCTTTAAGAGAACATGTTTATATTTATTAGAGAAATAACGTTTTGAGTAGAATTTTCTCTACTGCCAGCTTTTTCACAATTTTGAGTAACCCCAGTTAGACAAGTTTCCTTGTGGTTTGACAGAAAAGATACTACAATCTGGGTCTTGCTACTTAATTCTACATTCCCATCAGAAACAGCTAAATCCGCTGTAAAGACTGAAGTACTTATAGAAATTCACAGTGATGAATACTGACTGTCAAAAATAGAAATCCAACATTAGTGATCAGTTAGATTAAGTTGCAGAGCTTCTTTTTAGGCATAGACCAGGACTCCCCAGTCATTGATGATTTGTTTTTCAGCAAATATTTGTCTTTGCAGATACTGTCACATCTGGCTCGTATATATGTTTATCCCTGATATCCTTCCCAGAAAGGAAATTTTATTTACTTTCCTTATTTTAAAGCCCATTTCAGCCACAAGGTTCACTGTTAACTGTCGGCATCATATAAAAAAATACATCTGTGATGCTTTTGCTGCTATGCTCACAGAAAAAGGGTCATGTCACTCGCATTCATAAGAAATGGAGCAAGGAGGACCCAGGAAACTACAGGCTGGTGAGTCTCATGTCTGTGCCTGGGAAGATCATGAAACAGATCTTCCTGGATGACATGCTAGATCACATGAGGAATGAACGTGTGATCCGAGACAGCCAGCACAGCTTCACCAGGGAAAGGTCATGCTTAACCAATCTCGTGGCCTTCTGTGATGTAGTGACAGCATTGGTAGACAAAGGGAAGGTGACTGATGTCATTTACCTGGACCTTGTGCAAGGCCTTTGACATGGTCCCCCACCACATCTTTGTCTCCAAATTGGAGAGATGTGGATTTGATGGGTGGACCACCTGGTGGATAAGGAATTGGTTGAAAGGCTGCAAACAAAGGATGGTGATCAATGTTTCTTTGTCCAGGTAGAGGCTGGTAATGAGCGGTGTCCCCCAGGGAACTGTCTTGGGACCAGTGCTCTTTAACATCTTTATCAGTGAGATTGACGATGGAATCGAGTGCACCCTCAGTAAGTTTGCTGATGGTACGGTTGACATGATGGAAGGGATGCCATTCAGAGGGACCTCAACAGTATCAAAAGGTGGGCCTGGGTGAATCTAATGAGGCTCAACACAGTGAAGTGCAAGGTTTTGCACTTGGGCTGGAGGAATCCCAAGCATATATACAGACTGGGAGGAGCAATCCTTGAGAGTAGCCCTGCAGAGAACGACCTGGGGGTCCTGGTGGATGAAAAACTTAACATGAGCCAGCAGTGTGCTCTTGCAGCTTGAAAAGCAAATGGTATCCTGAGCTCCACCAGAAGAGGGGTGGCCAGCAGTGACAGGGAGGTGATTGTCCTTCTCTGCTCTGCCCTCGTGAGGCCCCATCTGGAATACTGCACCCAGGTCTGGGGTCCCCAATGCAAGAAAGACAGGAAGCTGTTAGAGAGTCCAGACGAGGGCCACAAAGATGATCAGAGGGCTGGAGCACCTCCCTTACGAAGACAGGCTGAGGGAGCTGAGCTTGTTCAGCCTGGAGAAGAGAAGGCTGCGGGGTGACCTCACTGCAGCCTTCCAGTACCTAAAGGGAGCCTACAAACAGGAGGGGAGTCAACTCTTTGAAAGGGTAGATAATGGCAGGACAAGGGGAAATGGTTTTAAGCTGAAGGAAGGAAGATTTAGGTTGGATATCAGGGGGAAGTTCTTTACCAAGAGAGTGGTGAGGTGCTGGAACAGGCTGCCCAGGGAGTTTGTGGATGCCCCATCCCTGGAGGTGTTCAAGGCCAGGCTGGATGGGGCCCTGGGCAGCCTGGTCTAGTATTATATATGGAGGTTGGTGGGCCTGCCTGCAGCAGGGGTGTTGGAGCTCAATGATGCTTGAGGTCCCTTCCAATCCAAGCCATTCTATGATTCTATGAAAGATACTGTCTTGGCCAAATCTGAATTGTTACTCCACTGGAAGTTAAACTGGTAGGGTACAAACCTTCTCAGATTTGTTGTTTTGACCTAAATAAGATTTTAACCTGTATCTCCATCCAAAAGTCATGTAAAGGAAGTGAGAAAACAAATGTGCGGTGAATGTGGAAGTATTACAGAATATTTTGCAAACCCTTCAGACATCACAAGTACACTAAGGAGTTTGTGGATTTGTTCCACTGGCTGAGTCATCAACTCCTTTAAAATGCAGACAAACCTTTATTTTATGAATATAAATAAAATAGTAAGTTATCACACTGCATTAGAAATTTTGTATGTCTGACCTGCTACATATACATACAGATGAATCCACCCACTGCTAAAATCTAGGTTCTTCTGGAGAGATAAAAAGGCCATGGCTTTGCATTAACATCATTAACAGTACTGATTTTTAAAAGTCAAAATAGAAGAAAAATGTCAATTTGTAATATTAGTACAGTTGTATTATACCTCATTATTTTATATTACTCCAGTATGTCTCTTCTCATCCATCTCCTTTATCAACTAAATAGGTATAATTGTTCTAATCTCTTCTTATAAGAAACCTTTTTGTGTAAGTGTCCTCTGGCTTCCTATAAGAGTTTTTAAACTAGAATAACAAACAGTAAACATATCAGTGAAGTGCCTTCATTTTATATACTAGCAGGTATAATGTTTTCAAGTTTCATACAGGATGTAAGTCACATGTTTCTCCCTGTTCTTTTTTTTATAATTCAGAAACTTCAGAACTGTCCAGAAAAGTATAGAAGTAATGGATTGTCTTCAGCTACATCAAAAGCCTTACTGAAAGATAAATCACGATCAATAGATACAGGCTTGGTCTATGGTTAATCATTTTCCTATGAGTTTGAATAGAGCTTTTAGCATTTTATAATATATGTATAAATAACAAAGTTATTTAAACACAAGTAATGTAAAATTCTAAAAATCATATCTCCTGTTTAATTATTGGCTTATTTGAAACATACTCATCTGCAGGATAAATTTTTCTTCCATTAACCTCATCACTATTCTTTGCAGATGTAAGATATGCCTTCTGTGTGCAATGATGTATAGTACAAAGGCATGTGCCAGTGCCAGCCTGCCTCAACCTACATTAATAAGTCAGAGTGAGAAAGCAGCTGCAGTTCAAAAATAGCTTTACCTTCTGGTTAGTTCCTGCTAGATATATTGATGAAGAGAAATTTTTCTGAGTCTGGCAATCAGAATCTCAACAGGTATTTCTCACTTAAATATGCTCCATCACACGGTCCTGACCTCAGATCACAGACCAGATCCTAAACATCTTCCACTTTACCATAGTAACTCAGCTTTGAAAATCAATTGGCTTCCAA
The DNA here is from genome assembly GCA_016647715.1 of Pavo muticus. NCBI lineage: Eukaryota > Metazoa > Chordata > Aves > Galliformes > Phasianidae > Pavo > Pavo muticus. Next base: position 1,108,521 of record JACDJE010000237.1, on the reverse strand, counting down.
CCTCCTCCATCTTCTTGTGAATCATTTTCTAAAACTTACTACTGCAGTATGATCTGATGTCTCCTGAGAGACTGTGTTTAAGCTGGAAGGTCCTGCATGACTTGGAAGCCCAGGTGTAAAATTCTGCATTTCCATACATAAAAAGCAGAGTTTTGCTTTCTGAGCAGAGAAACAGAGACAGCTGTTAGGAACATCAGTTTTTTTATGTAACTGGTCTAACAAATGGAGGCACAAAGCCAGACCCAGGTCTGACTGAGCCCAAAGGTAAGGGTTTGGGTG